>PVLC010024632.1:0-24404 GCA_004027655.1 Graphiurus murinus | reverse complement strand
CAGCCATGTGCATTTTACTAGTCTTTCAGGTGATTCTGATGGTCTCTAAGGCTTAAGAACCACTGCTCTAAGTCACTGCTCTAACCACTGCTTGTCTTGGTGCCATGTCATCTTTTGCATTTCTATTGATCAAGACAAGGAAAAAAATCTAGTGACACTCATATTTGACATTCACACAAATATGATTGCTTCAGGTTCACTGGGACAGGGATCTTGTCCTGCAGTCCTCAGGCATTCAGGAAGAACTCAGAATACATTTGTTGGCAGGTTGATTTTGCAGTATTCCTTTTTTTGGCTTTAAGATATATATAAGGAAAAGGAAAGATTATATTCTTTCACTTAGAGTTATTACAAATGTATATTTATAGCCGGGTATGGTGGTGCATGCTTGTAATCCCAGCATTTGGGAGGCTGAGACCAGAGGATCCGGGTTCTCGGCCAGCCTCAGCTGCTTAATGAGGTCCTCTGCAACTTAGTGAAACCCTGTTTCAAAATAAAGAATAAAAAATATTTTTTTTTATTCTGGTGCTGTAGCTCAGAGGTAGAATATCCCTGGGTTCAGTCCCCAGTACCGCAAAAAAAAAAAAAAAAAAGTATATTTATGTAGAAGAGAGTAAAGACATTGATTAAAAATTACACATAGGTTGGTTAATTTTGACTTGAGTAAGCAGTAAAGCATTTAAGAGGGAATCAGATTTGGGCTGAATCATTTTTTATTTGGGGACAGTAATGCCTGCCTTGAAGGGTTAATGGTATTTGTGCACCATAAGTACTCAAAGTGACAATAATTTTTGGTGTTTTTATAACATATGTAGCATTCATTATGCTGGTGTATGAGTGTGTGTGTGTGTGTGTGTGTGTGTGTGTGTATGCAGAAGGAAGACAGTGTAAAATATATATTAAGACAGTGGTCCCCAGCCCAGCAACCTTAGCCCCTCAACACCACTTGGGAACTGTTAGAAATGCAAATTCTTAACCTCCCCCCAATCTACTAAAACAGAAGACTTTAACAGTGGAGTCACAAATTTATGTTTTAACAGGCTTTCCAGATAATTCCGATGCATGTCCAAGTTAGGGAACCCTGCTTTAAAATCACACATGCACACTTCACACACCCCTTGTATATGACATGCTGATTTTGGGGAATAATCTATTAACAGACAAGAGGACAGTGATAGCCAATGACTAGAGAATTCTTGCTGAGGAGCAGGTCAATAGGGTCTTAGTCCTTTGAATTTGAGAAACAGACCCAATTCCTGGTTTCTGTATAAAGTCATTCAGTAGACTAGCTTTCTGACAGGTCTTTGACAAATGAGGTCCCTGGTAGCAACCCCTTCTCCCTCAAAGGTTTCCCTACCCTGCAGCAATTAAACTGCTAAGCAGGAAACTAGACCTGAAGTTCTGTTAACCCTTTCTCAGCTGGAGCACAGGACCAATTTGTCTTGCTAGAGAGATTTTGTTTGCAACCGCTTCCCTCCCACCATAGTACAAAGGAAAATGGCCTCTTAAAACATTGCTTTGTTGAGCTCCTGTGTCTGTGTAATTTAAACAGCCAGGTCATAGGTCAAAAGAGGTGAAAGGTCATTACAAACTAAATGTAGCTGCTGATCTCCTTGTGCTCCTTTGTGTCATGAAGACAAATAGTGTTAAATTTTTTTTTTCAGTGAAGCAGCTCTCATTTTCTCCTTTCTCATCCCCCTCCTAACATTTCTTAATGAAGTACAACTCCATCATCTGTGAGGCTAATGGTTTTAAATCCAGGTGGAGGCTAGCTAGAAATGATCAGAACTCAGTCCACAGGGCCAGTTTCCTGAGTGTTTGTCCTTGTGTCCTTATGTCTGGTGGGCTTTTTCTATAGATTTCATTTATGAAAATGTCAAATAAATCTGTGGTCATGTCAAGCCAGTCCTTTGTTGACAAGCAGAACTAAGATTCTGGGCAAATATTTCCTATTTATTGAAAATTATGGTGTCTTTTTCATACATTGTGATGTGTGTGTGTATGTGTGTGTGTGTGTGTGTGTGTGTATGTGTGTGTGTGTGTGTGTGTGTGTGTGTGTGTGTGTGTGTGTATTTTAATTGCTCATGTATGCCTTATAGATTTTCTCTGTGACTTTTGAATTCTAGACGAGGATCTCCCACCATCTACTCAGGAGTTTCTCTCAGGGAACCCAAGCTCATTAGAATTTAAGTCAAAAAGCAAACGGGATCATAACCTTATTTAGCCACATCTGTTAAAACACAGTGACTCTATTAAAGAAGGGTGATCCTGTCTTCCTGTTCCCTAGTTTCTAAGGTTGAGAAGTTTTGAATTTAGAAAATAGAATAGGCACCATTCAAACAGTGTTCTAGTGCCTACCTCTTTAATGTTGAGGTTCCCTGTATTTAATGAAAAGGAACTTGCATTAGATCATCATGGTATTTAGTATAATGCTTTACTCATATCATATGCCTGACACCTTTGTTGATTCAATATTATATATAAATGTGAGTTTTAGCACCCTAAAGCACAGAAATTAGAATGGTGATACTTATAAGAATGATGCTACAACAAAATGAGAATTTAATCAAAATTAAGATTCTATTTTATTAGTGCAGATGATGGAAGAAAGGATTGGACTCCTGCTTTTAAGTGAAAATATGTATGTAAATCAGGACTATGACTTCAGTACTGTCACACAATAAGCGTTTGATGGATGTGACTCTCCTTTTTTTCCATCAGGTGAATGATGGTGTAGGGGAAAGGTTTTTAAAAATATTTGTGAAAGATTTTGAAGCTTTTGTATCCACTTGTACACCAAGTCTTGCTCATAGATAGATTAAGCACTACCTCCTATAGAGCTCCTACTCTTTCCCAAATACATTATTGTGGTGAATTAAATGCACATTTATATATAATCATTAAAAATAATTATAGTTTTTTTGTCATTTTAGTTTTTCCATCTTTCGATCACTATTTAGTTATGAAAGAAGTGTGGAAGTCATCTGGATCAAAATGGAGTTGCTCATGTCAGTCCAGACCACAATTAGTAAATAAAGTCAGGAGGTTATAAAAAAAGGGTTCCTGTGTATAATTTCCTGATAGTAACTATCACAAAAGATTGCTACAACAACAAGCTCCCACACAGGTCACCACAACTTTATCTAAAATGTACCTCTATAAGGACAACTGACCAGCAACTGCTTATTCAAACTTGGACTGATACCATCTTATTATTAATCATCATGGCCAAGGATGATTGGTTAAAAATATCTGATGTGATCTCCTTCATTTTTGTTTTTAAAAACTTCTCTTGCAGCCAAGCATGGTGGTGCATACTTGTAATCCCAGTACTTCGGAGGCTGAGACAGGAGGATTGCTAGTTCATAGCCAGCCTCAGCAACTTAGTGAGGCCCTATTTCAAATAATAATAATAATAATAATAATAATAATAATAATAATAATAATGGAGCTAGGGTGTAGCTCAGTGGTAGAATGCTCCTGGGTTCAATCCCTAGTGTCCACCCCCCCCCCCAGAAAAACAAAACAAAACAAAACAGAAAAACAGATTTCCTCTTTCCTCAAGTTTCTTGAATGTGCCCATAACTTCCTATGGCATTTGTATTCCCACTGCAATGCTCTGCTATTCCCAAGTAAATGTCATTATTCTCTGATGATTGTCTCTGATTTGTTTCATTCGGTCTATCAAAGTAATATCTGAAATATTTTTGAGTAGAAAGTATGTTAGCTTTTCAACACTGTGACACATACATAAGATAAACAATTTAATAGGAGGAAAGGTTTATTTTGACTCAGAGTTTCAGATTGTTGTTACTTGGTCTGGTTGCTTTGTGCCTAAGGCAGAATAGTACATCATGGCGGGGTTGTGCGGCAGAGGAGGCCTGTTCACCACATGGCAGCCAGGAAGCAAAAAGAGAGACAAGAAGGCACGGGGGTCCTAATATCCCCTCCAATGGCATGCCCCCAATGGGATAACTTCCTTTTGCTAGGCCCCACCTCCTAAAGGTTCTACCACTTCCCAGTAGGGCCACAGGCTGTCAATCAAATCTTCAACACATGGGCCTTTGGGGGACATTCAAGATCCACACCATAACAAAAGGCTTTCCTCATCCTGAAAAGCAGTAGCAACTGATATTCTATAACATTACTTGAGGCCAGGTTTCCAGGGAATTGTCCTTAAACCTTGTCGTTTCTTCTTAAAATGCAGATTGCCTGGCTCCATTTCTGACTTTCTAGATTAAAATTTCTCAGAAGGGGATCTGAAATCTGTTTTTAAACAGATATCCTAACGTCAGATTTTCTGGGCAGTGAAATTTGAGAACTGCTGGCCTGAATTGGAAAATATCTTCACACAGTCAGGAGTTAGCTCCAGAAGATTGAAGCTTTGGTTTTTCAAGTTTTTCCTGAAGCTAGAATATCTTTTCTTTTCAAATCCATGCATACTTTCCAGAAACATGCTAAAATATCTTTCAATGATGCCAAAGAATTTAGAGACAATTTTAAAGCATTGTAGTTCTCCTGGAACTCTAAAACCAAAGAAAATGGTTTGGGAATCATCTACAGATATGGCTTAGTCACATGACTACTCGCCTTCACTTGTGTGCACCAAACTATACAAATTAAATTGTAATAAGTTTGATGCGTTTGTGCACACCACTTGTAATCTCAGTACTTGGGAGGTAGATATGGGAGGATCGCAGGTTCCAGTCAGACTGTGTAACTTAGTGAGACCCTCAGCAACTTAGTGAGACCCTCAGCAACTTAGTGAGACTCTCCCTTTTTCAAAATTTAAAAAAAGGGTTGGGATATAGCTTGGAGGTAGAATGCCCCTGGGTTCAATCCCTAGTAACACACACACACACACACACACACACACACACACTCACACACAAAGAATTTTCTTCCTTGGAAAGGATATTTCCAAATATTCTATATTCAATGAAATTTTGCCATCCACTTTAAACATTTTGGAAAGAATAGGACTCAGTGACTTCTTACCATATGTTCAGCCTATGAACCCTGTCTCTCTGCTGACTGTTTTTACCATGGTGGATAGAGTGTGGCCTCTATTGTAGAAGGATTTATTCTTATACATTGACAAGCAAAAAGCCAGTAACAAAATGAGATGAAACAAGATTATAACATTGGGAAATATGAACCTTTTATTATCTCAGAAAAGTAGAAGGTGAGCAAATTTCTCACCATTCTCAGGTCATGATGAACCAGCTCCTACTTCAAGCCTAGCAGTGAGATAGGAACCACAGTCCTAACCCATAAAGGGCCCATGATTGGCCTTGCTGTCTTAGCCCAGATGTAGAGCTCCTGAGACCGAATGAGCTATCTGATACCCGTAGATAAAGAAAGAAATACCCCCATTCCTTACCTTAGTGCATTCTTGTTTTCCCCTCCTAGCAGAGAAGCCCTGCCCTGAACTCTTTCTCTGGGGGATCCATCCCTGCTTCTGAAAACATTGTTAGCCCACCCTTTGATGCAATGAGGAGATGTAGCAGCATGTAACACCCAACCCAAACAATAGGCTCCACTGCAAATCTGACTCACCTCCCTCATCTGTTCTCACTCATGTGTAGGGTTCCATGATCCTTATACTCCAGCTCCTAAAATTGTCCTCAAGTTCTGCTTATTATATCGTCCTTCCTCCTCCACTGATATGAGATACAATAAATTCCCAGGAGTGGGTACCCTGGCTTTTGCAGGTAAACACAGACCACCATAGCCCTCATTCCTATCCTTTGTACCTTCTTGCTCTTTGCTAAAAGAATGAATCAACCCCCTCATTGCTCACAGCTGGGATCCTGAAGGGTTGAGAATATCAGTGAGTTTTTGGATTATACTCTAAAATCACTGGGCTCTTGGTTTCACTGGTTTCTATCTCCCAACAACACTGAAATGGGTGGGGTGTGCCTATCAAGGTCTACATCGCCTTCTGAGGGATTTTCCACTTGGTTTTAGTGCAAAGGAAAAAAAGTATTGCTTCACACAAGGATAATAAAATCATGAAATTGATTATTGTCAAAAGTAGAAGTGCCAGGCATGGTGGCACACGCTCGTAATCCCTGTACTTGGGAGGCTGAGACAGGAGGATTGTAGGTTTGAGGTCAGCCTCAGCAAATAGTGAGACTCTCATCAACCTAATGAAACCCTGTTTTCAAATAAGAAATAAAATCTGACTGGGGGTGTAGTTCAAAGGTAGAATGCCTCTGGGTTCAATCCCCAATACCACACACGAAAAAGAGTAAAAGTGGAGGGAGTTACAATGGGGGTACATCCCAAGACTCTCAGTGAATGACTCAACTGCAGATAGTACCAAACTCTATATATGCTACATATGCTATGTTTATATGGAAGACTAGGTACATATTCTATATATTCTATGTTTTTCCTATACATACAGACCTATGATAGAATTTAATTTATAAATCACATGCATAAGAGGTTAACAATGCTAACCAATAATTATATACAAGTATAACAATATACTATAATAAAATTTGCCAGAATCACTATTCTGTACTTTGGAGCCATTATTAAGAAAAATAATGGTTACTTGAACCACAAGTACTGTGATACCCCAACAGTTGATCTACTAAATAAGACAACTAAGTGACTAGTGGCAAGGAATAATTTATATAGTGTGAACATCTGGACAAAGAAATGGTTCACATCCCAGATAGGACAGAATAGGAAAGCTCCATTTCTAGTTTTCCATACCTGGGTCCATTTTCTCCCAACTCTTGACTTCTGGTTTTATGTGTTGCATTTAATCCCTGTCCTTAGCCCAACAGACCTGAAGCTTAAACATCTTTTTCCACCCTCAAGGTTTTAACTGCCAACTATCTCTGTTTGCCCTTTGGTTTTCTGAGGTCTCCTGTGGGCCCCACAAAACCTATTCTACTCCCTAGTTACTTAGTTAGGCAATATTTGTCTCTCCTTCAGGAAGTCAGGGTTGATATTTAGGAGTTCTGGAATCTAGTACTACTCTTTAACTCTTGAGCTTCAGTTTTTCTAAATTAAAATGGGGGGATATCCCTTCCCTTTCCCACCTCCTATGGTATTTGGTCTCTTCAGAACAATTTCAAAGACCCATCCCATAATGAAAGCTGTTGTGACCTTAAGAACTCCTTTTTATACAACATTGCCCTTGACCATATTTAAAACAGGGCCAATGATTTCAAACTCCAGCAACAAAAACAGACATTACTGGGACTGGAGTTGTAGCTCAGTGATAGAGTAGCATATATGAGTCCCTGGGCTCAATTCTCCAAACAAAACAAACTAAAAAATAGACAATGCTGATCCAGGAATACAGAGCAATTAGAAGGATTTAAAAACTTTGAGTTGTTAAAACACAAACAAAAGGCACTGTCTAAAATTGCTTCCCAGACTTGAGTTGTATTTAAATCTCTAGCCTAGACTCTTGGTGCAACATTAGGAAACCACCAATAAAGCTCATTTGGTACACTAACATGATGATCATTATTACTCCAAGAAAAAATACATAGGTAGTAGAGACATCTCTGTCTAGAAAATTGTCAAACAGGATTAATAGAAATGATCTCAGAAATTCCAGTTTTCTAGTATCGATCTTCTATCAATCTTGCCTCTTGCTCACTGTTTTCCCCAGAAACATCTGAGTCAGCTCTTTAGTGCCCTGGAGGTCTAGTTTTGTCCTAGTGCTCAGATTCTAAGGTTCAGAGATACACTTCCCAGTAGGAAAGGTCCTCATCCAAGCAAGAAGACAAGCTTTCTCATTAAACACTCTTTATATCCTCTGGTGCCTCTTTCATTTGCTCTGCCTCCCAGATTTTATTGATATCTCTCTGGGATAAAATTCAGTCTTTTTAAAATAAAGCACATCTACTTAACCCTGCTCAAAAGAAACTTTCACCACCCTATTTATTTTAATAGCCATGTGATCTACTAATGAACACTGAAATGCAGAGATTAAGCTGAGGAAATCTCCCCCCAGCTATGCTTTATCTATTAAACGTGCATGAATCTGTGATGATCTCGGCTTTCCTTGTGCAGATGACTAATTGGGTTTGAGACTGTGGCTGTCAGATGCCGGAGAAGGAATGATTTATGCTAAGGATATTTTTGGTCTTTGACATACCCAGCTTAGGAGGGAATAAAAGAAGTCCTTACTGCATTCGGACTTTGACAGCAGGCAATCCATAACAATGGAATCACCTTCCAGTTATTAGCCAGCTTATAAACTGAAAGCATGGGGTTTCTGCCTTTGCGTTCATCTGCTTTTCCTGAGCAGGTGATCCTGCAGATTTTCATATGCACTTATTTCAGTAGCAACATGTATTCCATTCCCAGTTATCCTTCCCTGAGATCTTATTGACACTTATTGAACTCTGGTGACTATGCATTTGCCTGGCTGTTTGACCACAGGGCTACTTTCATCACTTCGCCAAATCTGAAACACTGGCATGGACACTTGTGAATTTTTTGTGACATTGCTTCCTTGGATCTTCTGCTTTTCATGGGAGTGTCTCTCATAGATCCAGGAATATTACTTATGTTTTTCCATTTGTAATCTCCTCCAAGATGCATCCCTATCTTGCTATCAGTCCTTCCCCAGGGATCACTGACATAGTACTCTTTGGGTAGCCCACTCTCCAGCTCCTCAGATTATCCCTGAGAACACAGGCTCTCCACTCTCTACCCTAGTTGCTGCTCACAGTTCAGTTCACTGACTCCTACAAGGGTTTTCTGATAACACTTTGTTAGACGGTGTTCAATGATATAAATGGAAATGTAGGAAAAGTGCCTCCAAGAGTTTAGATCCACAGGAGTGAGAAATTCAAAGGAAAGGTATAAGCATTTTGAGACAATCATGGAAAGTAGTTTTCATCTCACCTCCCTTCTCTTTTGTGTTTCAAATGCATCCATAATCCCATAGCCCCTCTTGATACTGTATTTTTTTTTTTCTATATAAAGGGCCCTTCCTTTTATCTTTTACTGCCCAGAGCATCCATCTGCAAGAATCATGCAAAGATCAGGTTATAACTCTCAGCTATAAGAGATCAAAACTCAACTCAGGTATCAAAAGAATCTGCATAGATGGAAAGTCTCAGAAGCAAACCAACTCCATGGATAGATGGATCCAGAGGTTTGGACAACATCTTCAGAAATCTGTCTTCATTTCTCAGTTTACCTTTTTGGTCCTGGTTTCATTTCAAGGAATAGTCTCCCTCTGTGATGGCAAAGAGGGTCACTAGGCACTTTAGATTTACTTCATCTTTACAGCTACCAGTCCCAGTGAGAAGTAAGCATCCATTTTCCCAATTCCAACAAAAATCCCAGGGTGGTCTCTGATTGGCCTAGCTTAATCATGTGTCATCCTGAATCATTTACTATGTTCAGATGTATTGTGTATTCCAATAAGTCTTGGGTTATATATCCACCCTAAAACACTTAGGATGGGCACCCTAATGGAAATAAGGGTTCTTTTGTCAGATACAAGTAGGTCAAGATACATGCTGGGCAAACATAACTATAGTTATGGTAACAGCCCACTGTACTGGTTAAAAGGACTATGCCTAGATGACTGGGTCCATAATGGAGAAATGTCCATTAGTATTAATGGACATTAATATTAATGTCAGTATTAATAACAAGATAATAAGAACTAGAGCTCTTTAGAACTATTTTAATCCTGTTTCCTGCATGTGGCTATTTATTGTACATTTTTAAAAATGCAATGTGTGAAGTATCCATTGGGATGGTTCCTGCCTGGGCATTATACTATAAAGCAATGGTATTCAAAATTTGCTTAGGTGAGGGACAGGCGCAGCAAAAGAGAACATTTAACAAACTTGTCCATCCCCCATGAAACAAATACTCCAGCGTGGCATCAACCTTCCCATGAAAATTTCAAGATATTTTCTTGGAAGTGGAGATATGCAGCAGACATATGTTTTCTGAAAGCTCAGAAAATGTATTTCTTTTTGTATTTTGCTTCCTAAAACAAAAGAATCAGCAGTTGTTCAGTTCAGTACTTACTATTTACCAGGCCTGGCCTAGATCTCTAACCTTTAATTTCATTAATCTTCTAACATCCTTGAAAGGTAGCAATTATCACTCCAACTCACTTGAAAAATTGAGGTTCAAAAATGTTAAGCCATTCTCCCAATGTTACATAGCTGGGTATATAAATGATAAAGCTAAATTCCAACCCAGGCCTTCTTTGTCCTAGACCAATCCTTTCAACTTTAATCCATTAGAAATTCAGCATCCAAGATAGAATTGAAAACAACAGAACATAAAATTGTCTATATCTAATATGAGACCACCTATTTTAAAATATAAATGAATAATTAGAAGATTTAAAGGGATATACTAAAGATCACCTATGTAGGTGAGATTATAATAGCAATGATAATAATATCCAAAATCTAAGTGGCTTCCCACATGTCAGGCACTTTGCTAAGGATATTACATGAACTATATCATTGAAACTCACAACAATTACTTGGCATAGATACAATTATTTTTCTTCATTTTACAGAAGAGGGAATGGTAAATAACTTGCCCAAACTCACACAGCTTGTGAGTTCTGGGTTTAAACTCATTCTTAATCTCCAAAGACTTTGCTGATAAAATTATATTTTAGTGCTTTTCATGAATGAATGGATATGCACTTAATTTTGATCCAACAAAATAATTAAAGATTAAAATGAAATGAGACCTAGGATCAATTTTCTCCAATACATGATTACTTGGCAAGATGTGGGAGCCACTTAGGTTTGGCCCATCCTTAATCATTAAGATTAATCTGAGCTGTAAGACCTGTCATTCTTACTCAGACCACAATCCTGAGATGACACACCACCCTGCTGTCACCTTCTCCAGCCAGCAGAAGTACCCTCTGCCATTGTAGGTCAGCTCATGCCTACCCTGGGCACCTTGCTGGGTGATCTGCTTCAGAACCAAGGCTGTGAGTCAGGGATCTGATCTGCCATGGCAACTTCTTCAAGGAACAAAGGAGAAGCAAGGAACTCCTTGGAGTCCTCCAGATTTCCTCACTCAAACTGCCACAGCTTTAACTTTGTTTTTAGCTCTTTTATGTGTAATAACGTTTCATCATAATAGATCCTTTAAAGCAATTTGTTTTGAAAGAGAAGGAGAGTGGTAACAGAATGGAAGAGGGAAAGCAGAACATGAGGGTGCAGACCTGTCTTGTTCCTCCTCACTCTGCTCCTGCATTGCTCTTGGGAAAACATCAGTCTAGATCCTTCCACTCCCATCTCCTCTGCCACCCAGAGGCTGAATGTGGCATCACGTAATACCACCACTAAGCCACTGTTTCACAAAGGAGTCACAGGGACGGCTCAAGTGATTTTAAAATGCCCCCCCCCACGCTAGATTCCTAGGCCTCATCTCAGATCTACTGAATCAGAACTGGGGGTGAATGGGACCTAAGGATCTGCTTTTTATCAAGTGTTCAGTGTGGTTCTTAGGTTCTCTGAAGATTGGGACCTACTGCCTGAATCTTGGGAGATGGGAAATTTTCATCATACTAGGCTTTTGATGCCCTCCCTTCTCTGATGAGGGTTCTTTCTCTGCCTTTGATGTAGAAGATGGCTGCATCTCTCCTATATATGTGGCACATGGGCTCAAGGAAAGAAAATACCATGAGCATGCCCAGAGGACAGTAAGGGTGGGGCTTGAAGACGTGGGTCCAAAACTAATTAATTGTTAGGAAAAGGAAGTTTGTAATGAACACAGGTGTTTTATACATAATAGAGTTACCTCATATGAGATCTGTTCAAAGTGCGACAGTGGTCAAAGCTAAAGAAAGTGGTCAAAGCTAAAGAAAGTCTGGCTTCATTCCAAAGATACAGGTCAATGCCTGGCCAGGTTTTGCCTTGTCTTTTTGTAACTTGCTCAAACTGAGTATTGATATATTGCTAGTATATGTTTTCAGGAGCAGAACAATTCTATTAAGAGAGATGGCAGGAAGGCAGCAGACACTGGTATCTCATCAAATTTCTAGAATTAGAAAGAACTGCTTTCCTCTTTTACTCCTCCCCTAAAATGCAAGTTACATCCTACATCACTAGGAAAACACAAGCATTCTTTCAGGATGGTTCTTACCTCATTCCCAAGGTACATGACCCCTGTCATGAGGTGAATGGCACCCAGAACACCTCACAAGGTGCTGAAGGTTGCAACTTGCTTTCTAAGTCAGCACAGGGCCACTAACTTTCCCTGCCTCTTAGTGCTAAAGACTCTACCCAAAGCACTTGAAACAGAACAGTCAGTACCTTAAAAGGAATGCATGCTTGCATACCCATTTTTATAGCTGCACAATTCACAATAGCCAAATTATGGAACTATCCTAGGTGTCCATCAACAGATGAGTGGATTACAAAACTGTAGTATATACACACAATGGGCTTTTACTCAGCAATAATGAAAAACAAAACTATGACATTTGCAGGAAAGTGGGTGGAACTAGAGTATATTATGCTAAATGAGATCAGTCAGTTGGAGAAAGTCAAGGTTCAAATGCTTTCTCTCATATGTGGAGGCTAGAGAGAAAATAGTAAACAAAAGAGACTAGAAATAAATAAGGAGAGATACAAGTAGAATAGTGGAAGGGTATTTGGGGAGGGAGAGTGAAAGAGACAAAAGACAGTTTATGAAGGAAACTATTCAAATAATGCTATATTCATATATGAAGTTATCAATATCAATTTCAATAATATGAATAGGAAGGAGGAGGGAGTGCAGTGGGATCTAGAGGAAAACACACAAAGTGCTGTGTGCATGTATGTTTTTATCACTGTGAATTTCATTACGATGTATAATTACAATATACCTATAAAAGTAGATTTTTTTAAAAAAGGAAATAGAATTTATCAGTCTTTTTGAAAATTTAAGGCTGGGCATGGAGGTACAAGCCTGTTATACCAGTATTTGGAAGGCTGAGACAGGAGGATCACAGGTTCAAGCCCAGCCTCAGCAACTTAGTGAGACTCTGTTTCAAAATAAAATAAATAAATAAAAAGGGCTAGGGCATAGCTGAGAGGTAGAATGCTTCTTGGTTTAATCTCTATTACAAAAAAAAATGACAGGAGTCATCTGAATTTCATCTGACCTAGCCGTCAGAAACCCCAGATGTCAGGTTCCTGATCCTATGAGCAACCTAAGGGCAAATCTTGGACTGAACTGAGGACAAATCATGTTGAAATCACTAAGGAGAACTCTCTAAATCCTAGTTTTCCATTTCTTTCCAGAAACCCTGAGCAGCAGGTCCTGGCATCCCAGTGGCCTGGGAGTCCCCTCGCTCACTCATTCCACCTGTCACATAAAGCAAGTGATTGAGAGAGTGTGCTGTGAGGTGAGACAGACCTGAGGTTGGATCCTGGCTCTGCAGTTCACACGCTGGACAGATGAGCCCACTTTCATAGTGGAGGGTTGGTGAGCATGGTAAGGATTGCTCAGTGTCCTCTTTTGCATTGGAGATAATAATAACATGGCCTGCCCCATGAGATGATTACAATGATTCAATGAAGCAATGCCTAAGCAGCCCTTATCCTGGGCTTTGCACACATTAGGACATTTATTGTAATTTTTATTATGTTCTGCAAGCTTCTAGCATGCAATTCCAAATTCATATAGTGTTCCAAACCTTCCAAGATGGTCAGAAGTTCCTGAAATGAATTTAAGAAGTAGGATAAGACAGAGATCCTGCAGGAAGGGAAATGCAGGCCATCAGCTCACACTTATGGCTTAAGTTAAGGAGAGTGTGGATCTGAAAGGGGCCTTTTCCACTAGTTCCTATACAATTAAGGTCAAGAAGGCACTTCTTTTTTATTCTACTGAAATATATAACTCAAATGAAAAAAAAGGCATAATCAACCAATTCTCATTTTACAGGAAAAAGTACTTTCAGATTTCTAGGACAAACTAGAAGGAAACATAGAAAGGAATCAAAGAAGGTTCTGAAAAGGAACTCACTCTTCCCAAGCAGGATGTGCCTCTCTGATCTCCTTGGATCCCCTCTGCTGCATTTGGTCATACTCTCACCTCCTATAGGTATCTTGTCCTGCCAATCTCCTGTGCCTTCCAGCTTCTGGTTCTGAAAGCTTAAAGGGCCTCAGAATCTCCTAGAGAACCCTATTTCAGGCCCCCACACACAGCATTTTCTGTCTAACAGGTCAGAGCAAAGTCTGAGATTTTGCATTTTCCTAAATTCCTACCAATGCTTTTGTTGCCTCTGGGCTGAAATGTTGCTTTGAGCAGCACTGTCCTGACTCCATCCTTCAGAACTACTTAGCTACTTTCAGACACCTCCTGTATAATTTGGAGATAGGAACACCTACCTACTAGGTTCTGGTGAAAATTACATGAATTAATCATCATAAAGTGCTTAGAACAATTTGTGGCATTTATGAAGTCCTTCATGAATGTGGGCTATGAAAGCCATATCCCAGAGACAGTTGGAACAAGGATGCTCTGCTGTGAGATTCTCAGTGCTTGCTTTATACAGTTTATATGACTCCTCAAAGCTGGTTCATTTCTCCTCATCACAAAATGGGTCCTTGCACTCTTTGTCACATCTGGCCAAGCTGTATTAAAAACAAAAACTAGAATGTTTCGAGAACCCTCTTTGCACTAGGAATACCAAACAATTTACAAGAGTTCTTTTTTATCATCCTCACGACAATCTTTCAGACAGGACTATTATCCCACTTTTGCAGATAAGAAGAATGAACTGTAAGTATATCTAAATATATTAAATAACCTGTTTTATGTCCCACAGCTTTTAAATAGCAAAACCAGGACTTAAATTTCTTAAACCATCTGACTGCAAAGCTCATGCTTGTCAACACTGAAAACATAGCAAATAGATTTCATTTTCCAAACATCTCATCTGATAACAGCTGCTTGCAAGATTCTGAGGCTAGCTTGGGAAAAAGATTGCTAAAGTTGATTAGAAATGTCTGGTTGCAGAATAAAAATAGGAAGCAAAGGGACTTCAGTCAAATGGAAAGAGGAAACAATAAAATAGTGGAAGGAGATTGGGGGAAGAAGGTAGAGAGGGGAAAATGAGGATCGAGGAAGTGAACAGTCAAATAAGTTTACGTCCCTGCAATGCAAGTTTTCACTACAAATCTCTAACATGTATGGGCAGGCGGCAGGGGAAATTATTGTAAAAAATGAGACATTTTTCTCATGTAGACCAGACACTGATTCTGGGAATATTTTCTAGAAAATGGTTTTCCAAATAGCAATATGACAGCATCATTTGGAAGAGTGGCACTCAGTTGTAGCATACAAAGCTTGATGTGCCTACATAAAAGCATTCTAAATACTTTATGATACCTAATATGTAGTCTAATTAATTGTTTAAGTTTTAGAAAAAAACAACAAATATTTTAGATGCATGCTTAACATAAAATTTTTATTTGTTTGTTTTTGATAAACAAATGTTCTGTACATTTTCTTAACTCTGCATTCATTTTCCGACTACTTTCTGGAGTGTCTGTAATGAGTTTGTGGGCAGAAGAAATTGAATATTGTGATGGGGTGCCATCTACTGGGGAAACAGAACAGTAGCTTGAAAAACAGGTGAGGGAGATACACCAAGTGATGAGTACATGTGTTCATGTATTACCTTGAATCTCACTGTGATGTTTTATTGCAGTGTGCCAATGAAAGAAATATATATTTCCATATATATACATATATATGTATATATATTTTTTTTTCGTGGAAAGAGATGAGTTCATATTTTGTTTAATCCTGGAAACTTTTCACTTGAACTCTGACATGTTTCTTGATATATATTTTGTTTTAACATTAGGTAAATCAGACCCTAGACATCGGGAAAACCCCTCAGTCTGTACTTAAAATGCTAAAACTTTCAATTGGCTAAGACCATTAAGATCAATGCTCTCATGTTGCAAATGAGAAATGGGCTCAGAGAGGAAAAGGAAGGGACTCACAACAGAAAGGTCATGGCAGACAGTTCAGTCCTCTCATCTCAAGATGGTCCTCACTTAGAGCAAGTGGACATTTGGCTAAACACGGTTAAACAGATGCCAAGAAGTTACCCAGGGTCTAATGTAGTATTTCTATTTCTGTCTAGATAGAATGTTCATCTTGACATTAGTGTTGCTTCTTTGAGTGGAGGTTGGTTCTTCCTTTTGTGTTCTGTAAGTACCTGTGGATATCATTACACAAATAGGGCTTTTATGGGTAGCTTTTATGTCACTACATATTTAAAAAGTAACCCGCAGGCCAGATGCTGTGGTGTGCTCCTGTAATATCAGTACTTGGGAGGTTGAGACAGTAGGATCACAGGAAGCCAGCCTCAGCAACTTAGTGAGGCTCTGTTTCAAAAATAAAAAATGAAATAGAGCTAGGGCTGTAGCCTGGAGGTAGTATGCCACTGGGTTCAATCCTTAGTACTACAAAAATAAAATAAATAAGCCGGGCGTGGTGGTACTCGCTTGTAATCCCAGCATTTGGGAGGCTGAGACTGGAAAATCTGGATTCGCAGCCAGCCTCAGCTACCTAGTGAGGCCCTCCGAAACTTACTGAGACTCTGTTTCAAAATAAAGAATAAAAAATAGGGCTGGGGGTATAGCTCAGAGGTAGAATGCTCCTAAATTCAATCCCCAGTACCGAAAAAAAAAAAAAAAAAGAAAAAAAATTTAAAAATAATCAGCAGAATTGCTACTTTAGGTCTAATTCTAAGCAAAAGAGAGTGAAGAAGAGAGGGAGAACCTTGTGAGAAGTGACCACAACTTCCTGAAGGTAGTGATTAATGAAAGGTGAGTCTGGGGACCTATAGACTCAGGGCTTCTGAATTCAGAGCCAAGCAGGCACTTGCAGGGAAGACCATACATGATACATTCAGAGCTCTCAGAGCCACAGTGCACTGACTGAGAAATTTCAAATACACCTGTGTGAGACATAATTAAGTGGATGTTCAGGGAAACCCAGGCAGTTATACAGGGTTCTCTCTGCTGAGGCTTTGATAGTAAAAGAACACTTTTAGGAAGAATACTTAGCTGGAGATAAGAGTCAAGACTTATGGGAACAATATTAAACAGTTTTTAATTTCCATGAGCTTATAAAAATGCTTAGGGCAACAAACATCATAAAGTTATGTTCAGAGTAAGTTCAAGAAAAGGGGGAATGGGCCAGCTTATTTGGCATCATTCCTGTGTGCCAACTAATAACATGAAAAAGAGCTACTTCCTGTACTCAATGTTTTACCTGCATAATCTCATTTAATCTGTACAATAATTTACAGGTTTGGTTACCAGGTACTATCTTATTTAGATATCAGAAGTCTCAGATATAGAGAGAAGAAATTATTTGTTTAAATGTAATGTGATATGGGGGAAGGGAGGAAGGGGTCCAATTTATACTCAGGCTATCTGATCTGGAGCCTGAAAGCTGAGCTGCTCAGTTCCTGGGCCTCCACACTACTTAAGGGAGGTCACATCTCCCAGAGCAGGTGCAGATTAGCCCAGCTTTTGGGAGAACTTGCCTATAGATAACATGGAACATGGTGAAAGACTGGAAATCCAGGAATGGGAAAGTAGTTTCCTTTATGCAGCTTTTTTTTTTTCTTCATATATACACAAGAGAAGAAGTAAATGGATCCTGCAAACTGAAAATTGTTTGATTTAGATACTGGACAAAATCCTAAACTAATATGGTAATAATCCTAAATCTTAAACTGTTATTATAAACACTTGAGAAAGCAAGCAGAAGATCCAAGCCCCCAGCAAGACTTAGTAACTGTGCTATGTAGATCAGCATTTTTCCTTTCTGCTCCTATGGGAGCTGTTCCATGGCAAGGAGCAAGGTTTTCTTGATGCACCATCTAGGTGGGGAAGGTCTGTCCTACTCTAGCTTTGTGGGAAAAATCTGCCTGTTTCTGGAGTTCAAATCCCATTTAGCTCTCACAGTAAACTACATCAGCTATCTGAGTTAAGTTTATTTTTATTTATTTATTTTTAAAAGTAGACAACAAAAGTGTACTTCCCATAGTTCTAGAGGCTGGGAAGTCTAAGTCAAGGCACCAGGAGACTTGGAGTCTTATGAGAGCTGCTTCTCATAGGTACTGTCTTCTCCCTCTAGCCTCACAGAGGAAAACTAGTCAAGTAAACCATTGTCATTAACAGAAAAAAGGACATTATTTTTGTCCTTTTTCTGAATTCTTTAGCTTTGTTTATCACTTTGTTCAAAACTTGGGTGAAGAGGAGGAAAATGATTTGGCAGGTCCTTTGGAAGGACTCAAGGATTATAATATGTACTCGAAGTTCATACCTTTTTCCATCCCTGTGGAGCCCTTTGCTTTTTCTAGAGCTATTAACTCTGTTTATTTGTTTGCTAAGCTCATCCCTGGGAACTCTTGAACCCCCATCTTCAAGACCATCACTTCAGGGGTGTGTGTGTGTGTGTGTGTGTGTGTGTGTGTGTGTGTGTATGTGTGTTACCAATGATTGAATCCAGGGGCATTCTAACTCTGAGCTATACCCCCAGACCTATTTTATTTTTATTTTGAAACAGGGCCTCACTAAGTTCTTTTTTATATACTTTTATTAGTGCATTGCAATTATACATTATACTGAGGTTCCATGTGATACAAACATCCATGCACACAGCTCTTAGTGTACTTCCCTCCACATTTACCCCAGTACCTCCTCTTCCCTCCCTGTACGTGCTAGTGAAACTGGTAGTAATACCTTTATATATTGCCAGGCCATTATTGTTCCTTGGGTCTACAGTCCAGCTGTTACTCAAAGGCTCCTCATTGTCATCCTGGGAATTTTGTTTGCTTCTCTCCTGTGTTCAATTGTGATTTCTTGTATTATATGATTTCCTCTCTCTTGGTCTATATATTCTATGTTCACACTTGACTAATAATACTGACAAATATCAAATTTTGTGTTTGATAATGTTTTCCTATAACCTTTGAAGGAACTGTCTTGTGGACCCTTAGTAAGTCCTTTCCATTTAAAAGACATTCTGTAAGTTCTGGGAAATTTTCTTGTTTTATTTCTTTTATAATCTCCCCCCACGATTTTGTTTTCCACATCCCCCCACTGGAATCCCTTTTATCCTGATGTTTAAATGTGGAATATTAAACACATTCTATATTCAATCATCCATCTGGATTGATCATACAATTTTCTTGTCCTTATTTCTTAACTCTTTTTGTTATTTTGTTTTGCTTTCAGCAAGACAAAATTACAAAATATACTTTATCTTTCAGTATCTAGCATTTGATTCAATTCCTCTGTTTTTAGTTGACCATCTCACCTTTTCTTCATCTACCTCTCAGGTCTCTGAGTCCAGAGTTTGTGTCCTAAGCTCAAAGTCAAATCTTTTTGTTCTGCAGAAAAGAAAATACCACCCATCTCTAGCTGTGCCAGTGGAGTGGGAGTGAGGTATGTAGCTTAACTCCATGAACTTGGGAAGGGGATTTAACTCTTCCTAATATAAATTTTCAACCAACACTCCTGTTTTCAGCCTCATATTATATCCTGGTCTGATGCCCTAATTTCTGAGCCTTTCTGGAGTGCAAATAGGCCTCCATCTTGTCTTCCCCATAGATTTGTCTTTCAGCTTTCCCAAGCCTGTTAGCTCAATGCACCACTCATGTGCCTGCTTTATAGCTTCCAAAACTCTGCTAATGTCTCCCCTCTCCTGTAGTCTTGTCTCCCATTTTATTTGTTTATGTATTTTTTCTTTATATATTATCATTTTTGGGGGATTTCAGGAGAGATAGATGAGTGTTTAATAACCCAACACAAACAACAGCAAATGCTGGTGAGGATGTGGAGAAGTGGAAAGTCTAATACATTGTTGGTGGGATTTCAGATTAGTGCAACCACTTTGGAAAACAGTATTGAGGATCCTCGGACCAATGAGAAAAACCTACCATATGATCCAGCTTCTGTGTATCTACCCAAAAGAATGGAAGCCAAACTATCAGACCAATGCATGTGTATCTATGTTTATAGCCACACAATTCACAATTGCCAAAGTATGGAACTAGCCAAGATGTCCCTCAACAGATGAATGGATTCAAAACTATGAGATATGTGCACAATGGAATTTTACTCAGCCATAAAGAAGAACAAAATCATGTCATTTGCAGGGAAATGGATGGAACTGAAAAACATTATGTTAAGTGAGATTAGTCAGTCACAAAAAGTAAAAAGTAAAAAATCAGATATGCTCTCCCTATTATGCTGAAACTAAAGAGAAAGTGGGTCCATAGGGGGGATTCTAGATGAAGAAGGAGAAACCTTAGATGAGCAAAGAAGGTGACTTAACTGGAGGTGATGGAGGGAGAGGGAAACACACTAATGCTCATGATGTGCTTTCACAAGCATATCAAAGTCAATCACTAAGCCAAACATGAGAAGGAGGGAAGGGGGAGGGAATGGGATGGGAATTGGGGAAGGGTTAAATGAGACCTATGTGCACATATGCCTCAACCAGCTTGTACCTCACAAAGATATATGATTACAATGCACCAAAAAAAAAAAAGAAATGAAACTTAAAAAACACCCATATTTAAAGAAAATAATCACTTTCTCTCCATCTCTCCCTCTTTTATGAATTCTTAGTAAGAAATTTATCAAATTATAGTTCAGAAAGAAATGATGAGATAGAAACATGAGTTACTCTGACTTGACCCATACATGTTTCATTCATATATTTTACCCTAAAATTATGTACAATTATTACATGTTAATCAAAAATTTAAATTTAAAAAAAGTTTGAGATGGAAATTTAAATATCCTGATTTGGTTATCATATGCTATATATTTATCAAATTGTCATATGATATCATAAATTTATAAAATTAAAATAATTAATATACAATTCACATATTCTATAATACATGATTTATAGTATATAATTCAATTGTTTATAGTGTATTCCAAGTTCTGCAATAATCACCACAATCAATTTGGAACATTTTTGTCAACTCCAAAAGAAATCATAACCATTAGCAATCATTGACCATTTTCCCCAATTCTTCTAACCCCAGGCAACCACCAGTTACTTTCTGATTTCATATAAATGAAATCATACTATATGTGGTCCTTCTTTAACTTAACATGAAATTTTCAAGGCTAATCCATGTTTCTTTTTATTTTATTTTATTTATATTTTTTACAGTACTGGGGATTGAATTCAGGGGCGTTCTACCTCCGAGCTATACCCCCAGCCCTATTTTTTATTCTTTATTTTGAAACTGGGTCTCATTAAGTTGCAGAGTCCCTCACTAGGTAGCTGAGGCTGGCTTCGAATCCAGATCCTCCAGTCTCAGCCTCCCAAATGCTGGGATTACAAGCATGCACCACCATGCCCGGCTTAATTTCTTTTTATTAATAAATAATATTTCATCATCTGGATATTTCCTATTTTATTTAACCATTCATCTGTTGGTGAATATTTGGGTTGTTTCCACCTTTAGGCTATTATGAGTAATGGAAATTTGTTTCCATGTTTGTGTGTGGATGTTTGCTTTCATTTCTCCTGATTATATATCTAGAACTGAAATATTAATTTTTTGAATCTATATTTAATCTTTTAAGAAGTCATGGAATTTTAAGGTGACTGCAATATCTTATATTCCTACCAGCAGTGCATGAAATATGTAAATACTCCATATCTTCACCAACAGTTGTCTTGGCTTTTTTTTTTTTTTATCATAACCATCCTAATAGATGTGAAGTGATACCTCATGGTTTTCATTTGTATTTTCCTGATATATAATGATGTTGAACATCTTTTTATGTGTTACTTGTCCATTTGTATATCTTCTTTGAAGAAATAATTATTTAAATTATTTGTTCATTTGAAAATTTTGTTACTTATTTTCTATTAACAACTTACAAAATTTTAAAAACATATTATGCATACTAGTCCCTTATCAGTTGTTAATTTGTGAATATTTATTTTTCTTATCTGTGCATTGGTTTTTACTTTCTTAATGGTATCTTGTACAACAAAAGAGATGTCATTTTATTTTTGATTTGGTTGCTTCTGCATTTGGTGTCATAGAATGAGTTGGAAAGTGTTCCTTCCTATTCTTTGGAAGAGTATGTAATGAGTTGGTCTTAATTCGTCTTTAAATGTTTTGTAGGATTCACCAGTGAAGACATCTGATGTTGGATGAGCTCCTGTGAGTGGTTGTAAAAGTACTAGTTCTATCTCTTTAATTGTTAGGAATATATTCCGATTTCCTTTCTCCTTTTGAGTTGTTTTCCATGGCTTACGTCTTTCTAGTATTCTTTCCATTTAATTTACTTTTATTTTGTGTTCGTGTTTTTATTTGATAGAAGTAGAAAAATCACAGCTTGGGGAAATATAGCAACATGTTTGAGTTTGGATGTCTGTGAAGCCTGTAGAGCGTGTATCCACTTGAACTGTGTTCTTCTGGGTTGAGATGTGCACAACCTGTGCAGATAATTAATAAAAAGACAACAACACAATAATCAAACAAATAAATGTTTAATTTCTCGAACAGGGTGCTAGGAAAGAACATAGTGAAAAAAATCTTGAGAAAGGATGGAGTCATGTTCAGGGAGATAACACAGAGGCAGAGACCTGAAGGATGACAGGTGTGGTCCAAATAAAGGCCAGACATCATCATTTGGGAAAAGGTGAGTAGGGAAGAGCATTGCATGAAAAGGAACAGTAGATGCAAAGACCCTGGAATGGGAGGGGTTTGGTGCCTGAAGGAAATGAAAAATAGCAATGAAGCTAGAGTATGTGAGTGAAGGGAGGCAGGGAGAGTCATTGCTGAGGCAGTCCCTGTCTTATTGTGTACAACCATATTGGAAATTTCTTGTAAGTGAGACAAGAAGCTTTCCACATGTTTTAAATAGGGTGTATATGTGGTGTGTGTGTGTGTGTGTGTGTGTGTGTGTGTGTGTGTGTGTGTGTATGGTCATTCAGTAGAGGGTTTTGAGGACTGGATATTTTAAATAAGTAGGGAGAACTGGAAAGAAATTAAGGTAAGGCAGACCTGATGCAATTATATAGGATAGGCATAGGTGAGTGGATGGTTTGTTTGTTTGTTATTTCCTGTGGTACTGGGTATTGGACTCAAAGGTATTCTACCTCCAGCTCTACCCCCAGCCCTTTTTATTTTTTGTTTTGAAACGGGATTTCACTAGGTTGCTGAGAGTCTTGCTAATTTGCTGAGGCTTGTCTTGAAACCATAATCCTTTTGTTTGGGCCTCCCAAGTACTGGGATTATAGATGTGCACCAACATGCCTGGCTTGATGAGCTTTTTCTGTAAAGGGCCATATAGTAAATAGTTTCAGTTGTAGGGCCAGGGGTGTAGCTTAGTGGTAGAGCACTTGCCTAGCATGTGTAATACCTTAGGTTTGATCCTCAGCACCACACAGTAAATAAGTAATAAATAAGTAAAATAAAATAAGAATAAATAATCATTTAAGCTTTGAGGACCCGTCTGTCTCATCCACTCAATTTGTTGTTTGAGTGTGAAAGCAGCCATAGACAATATGGAAATGAGTTAGTATTGCTGTGTTCTAGTAAGTCTGTATTCGCCAAGAGCAGGCGATGGGCCAGATTCAGCTCTCAGTCCATAGATTGCTAGCCCCTGATCCAGGATTCTAAAGATGTGCCTTGAGTACATGAGAAGAAAGGATGGCTAGGAAAGTTCTAGGATGAAGAACTGCCAGCCTTTGTGACTATGTGCTGAGAAAGAAGACATCAGCAGATAGGGTTCAAAGTCTGGGAAACAGGGAGAATGGGGATTTTGAGAATAATATCGAAGTCAGGAAGAGAAGCTGAATTCTGAGCATGTAATGCATTTGCTTTTATTTCTACACAGTTTATACCAGATTTTCAATTGCATTTGGCCGTGTGGTGATAGCCATAAGGCTGTCAGTTGGCAGTGACATTCAAAGCCCATGTAGGTTGTGAGCAGTTTGTACATAAGGTCCCTTGCCTCTGTGTAAAGGCAGGGAGTCATCTGATCTGCCCTCTAAGATGACTGCTAGATCAGCATACCTTTCCTATAATTAAGCTGTAGCTTCAACTGAAGAAGACTTTTCTCCAAAGAAATTTGAAAGTTTTGTTTTCTCTGCAGGGATGCATCTGTGCTTGAATGAACATGGTAAACTGTCATGGATGTCACATCAAGGTTCTCAATGCCTCCGATTTTCTGTGCCAGACAGGCATCACCAGATACCACACATGACTGGCATGATTGTGATGCCTGTCTCCTGCCAAGAGCACTGGCTCCTGGAGTATATTTCCCATTTTTAGGTCACCTTTAGTCTTATATATGTCTTAAAATATAGTCATCTGTCACATGGATACATTTTGCATTTTTTATTATTCAAAT
>PVLC010024631.1:0-24411 GCA_004027655.1 Graphiurus murinus | reverse complement strand
ACACATTTGAAAGAAGCTTGACAAGGCGAATTTTACTTTTGCAAAAAGGGATCCTGCCACCAGTAAGGTCAGGTGTGCAAGAACAAAGAAGCTTGCTGGCATTTTATTTTTAGTGGGAGGCTTCTTTGCTGTGCTCCTTTTGGTGAGAACACAGCCTCACAATCTTTATGCCGTTGGCTGAAAGGTGTGTCGGGGGAGGGATACGCACTTACAATTTCCGGGAAATGCTATCTTTACAAAAATATAAGCACACATAAAGTTACACAATGGCAGTTTTACAACATGGAGCCCAAGTCAAACTATTCCTTTGATAGAAAAGATCCAATTATTTCTCACAGGAGGAAGCTGAAAAATTCCATGATCCATAGAGTCCACAGCATTTCCATTGAGGAAGACACTGCCACAGAGCAGAGCAAAATCCTACGTATAGTTTCCACTGGCAGCACTGATATTGTCAATCTTTATTTCACATAGGCTGAATGGGATCATGGATTCCAACAGATATTAAATTCCACTGATGCAAGATATTACTGAACATATTTAATGAAACTCTTATGATGAAATGGCATGTTCATTCCAAAACATCTGCCCAGACCCTAAATATTTTTAAATTCCATCTCCTTTGAAGAACTCGTCATGTTTCTCTCAATTAACAATAAATATAATAAGGACAATCTACACATAAGGGAATGGGTTATTTGCATCAGACAAAGTGAATTTAACAATTTACTTTGTTTTGAGAAGCACATTCACTGTTTTATAAAAAAGCATAAAATTATTGACCAATAGGCAATTATAAAAGAAAACATTCTCAAAAGCAAAATAAACTCTGCTGGGTAGGAAAGACCACATACTCTAAATCAAAGATAGATTGGATTATGTTTGGAAATTTTTTTTAATTAAGTACATTATACTATATTACCTAAAAGTTATATAGGCCAATTGCATTATCTTTCTGATTATCTAACAACTCACTACTTAAATCTATATATTTTAGATTTAATCTAGATATTCTACTGATCAAGATATTTTTCAGTGATGACAAATAACAGAGACTTTAGCACATTAAATATGAACAAATAAAACTGTTCAGCCTGAAATATGAACAAACAAGATAAACCAGGAAACAATGAGAAATGGTTTAAAAAGAAAGCAATAAGAAGCTCCAACAAAATAGGATGCATATTTCTAACATGCTACTACAGGTCAAGTATCCCTTACCTGAAATACTTGGAACCAAAAGTGTTTCAGATTTCATTTTTTAAAATTGTTGAAAATTTGCTATGACATATGTGTGTATGTATGTAATAAAAGAACCCATATTGAAACATAAAACTTATTATTGTTTCATATATACTTATACATATAATATAAAGGTAATTTTATACAGTACTTTAAATAATATTGTGCATAAAGCAAAGTTTCTTGGTGTTTTCTACTTGTAGGGTTATGTTGGCATCTAAAAGTTTGTATTTCAAATTAGGAATTCTATTTATCTAGTTGTTGTATACTTTTATTGGTGAATTGTAGGGTCTCTCTCTCTCTTTCTCTCTCTCTCCCTTTCTCTCAAGAGATGGCTGTGTTATTACCTCAAGAGTTATCTACATTCAGAGCAGGAACAACTTAGTTTATGGTGGGGGGGGGGATATCCCTACAATCTCTCTCTCTCTCTCTCTCTCTCTCTCTATATATATATATATATATATATATATATATATATATATATATGCTTTATTATTTTATTGGCATAGTATTTATACATCATAGTGAGGTTCAAAGTAATAGAAACATACATGCATACATTACTTGGTGTGATTCCTTCTGCGTCTCACCCTGTTCCCTCTTCCTTCCTCCATATACTTGGTAGTGATTTCTTGATATATGGTCATAATTTTATTTGAACTGTTTCCTTCTTCAATCCTCCTTTTTTCCTTCCTCACCCACAATCCCCTTCTCCTATTCTACTGGTCTCTCTCCTATTTATCTAAAGTCCCTTTTGTTTCCTATTTTCTCTGTAGCTTCCACATCAGAGAAAACACATGACCCTTGACTTTGAGTCTGGCTAATCTCACTTAGCATAATATTCTCTAGTTCCATCTATTTTCTTGCAAATTTTTGTTCTTCTATATGGCTAAGCAAAATTCCTTTGTGTGTATATATCATGTTTCCTTTATCCATTCATTCATTGACAGACATCTAGTGAACCTATATATTTTTGATCAACATTTCTCATGATAATATGCTTAAAGGCCCTGAAAAATTACCTGGGAATTTCACTTTGCAAAACATCACAATTGATCCTTTTCCCATATTGTTGTTTTATTGTTAAAAAAGGAATAAACCAGAGTTGTATTTAGATATATTCCTGGTATTTATTATTAATAAGAATTCATCACTCAATTTGAAATAATAATGGAAACTAATAAGGATATGGAGTCAGTGCATATGAATGACTTGAAAAATATCCAACCTAGAAGATCTGGCATAAATCCCCTATTGGACTTTACTAAATTGACTGAACTTTATTTTCAAAAACTTTTATCAATTGTTTTTAAAAAAATATGCAATTATTATTTCTATTTTTGGCAAATGTATCTGGGTCTCCTTCAGCTGCCAGCAATAGAAAATCCAACCAAGAGTGTATTGAATAAGTAATAGGCTCCATGTTATTTAATAAAATGTCTGATATAAAGCTACTGAGGACAGTACAGGGATCCATGATATCATAGAGAACCTGGGGGTGTCTCTCTCTCTCTCTTCCACAATTTTGGGCATATGAGTTTTCTCTACATCATTTCAAGATGGCTGCTGCATTAACTCAAGATTTATCTACATTCAGGGCAAGGACAGCTTAGTTTATCCTCTTAAAAATTGTTTCCATGTTTCATCCAATGACATCTGCTTACATCTTACTGGCCAGAACTGGGTCACACAGTCAGTCACTTCTAGTAGAAAGATTGTTGGAAAGGTGAGTATTTTCGTTTTCAAGCCACAATGAAGGAAACAGACTAAAGATCTGGGAGTGGCTTTGCAAGCACCTGTACCTCTGTGAGTAAGAGGAGGGGAACATTTATAAAAAAATATATATATATATATATTAATAGAGCATCCAAATCATTTTCTAAATCACAGGAAGAGAATATTTTCTCAGCAAATACTGACTTTTATGTGTTAATGATTGGCACTACACAGCAGAGCTTATTGATTTAGGAGGTGAGTCCAGGCAGGAGTCAGTTACTTACCATTGAGATGTTTTCTCTAAATGGCTATGTTCCTGTTATGTTGCGACCTTCTGCTAAGCTTCCATGTTCAAATGTTTTAGCTAAGCCCTGGTACATCTCAACACGCCAGCTAGGGACAGCACAGATCTCAGCCTCGCTGCTTCTTTCCCAAGCTTTGGCAGGAAAACCAAAACAGGTGTTTCCTGCTAGTCCATTTGCTTCAGTATCAGCTGGGGAAGCAATTTGTTAAATGGCCTCATTTATATGACAATTCTATGGATTAGAATCACCTATGTATCTATTAAGAGCTACTGATTCACTGATTTTTTAAAGCGCTTTCCAGATAATTCTAATGGGCAACCAAAGTGGAGAACTACTGCACTAGAAGAGAGGAGAGAGAAAATTAGAAATAACATAGAAATGCTTGAGAATGTTATCAAACCTCTTTTTTTTTTTTTTTTTCCGCAGTACTAGGGATTAAACTCAGGGGCATTCTACCTTTGAGCTACACCCCCAGTTCTATTTTTTTTTTTTTACGGTACTAAGGATTGAACTCAGGGGCATTCTACCTCCAAGCTATACCCCCAGCCCTATTTTTTATTCCTTATTTTGAAACAGGGTCTCGCTAAGTTGCGGAGTGCCTCACTAGGTAGCTGAGGCTGGCCGCGAACCGGGATCCTCTGATCTCAGCCTCCCAAATGCTGGAATTACAAGCGTGTGCCACCACACCCAGTTCTGATCTATTTTTTATTCTTTATTTTGAAACGGTCTCACTAAGTTGCTTAGGGCCTCACTAAGTAGCTGAGGCTGGCCGTGAACCTAGATCCTCCTGTCTCAGCCTGCCAAGTAATGGGATTACAAGCGTGCACCACCACACCTGGCTATTGGACTTCTTGAAATTCAGTTTTCTCATCTGCTCATTAGATGAATTAATCCATATAATATTAGTTTGCTGTTTGGCACATAGTAAACAATAAATATTGGTTACTATTAATACTGTTTTGTTGATGTTCATATTACTTTATTTGTTGAATAAATGAAGTTTCTCCAAGGCAAACAATATTATACAAGAGGATGACTCTTGAAAATAGATCTTAGAAAAATCAGGGCTTTATATTCCAGGATGGCTGCTTAATTGACATTGAGCAAACTAGTATTTGATCTGAGTTGCCATCAAATGGTAATATTAGGTTGAGAAGACTAAAAGGTACTGTGTGTGCTAAACCATAACTTTTAAGAGCAAAATCATGATTTTTTTATACCAACATAAAATGAACATGTATCAAAGACAACAGAAAAATTGATGGACAAGGAGGAATGGAGGATAGGGGATGGACATTCCCAAATAAGCTGAATCTGCAAACTAATTTTTTGAGGAAAATTTGTACTAAGAGAGCAAATAAACTTAACAATCAGGGCATTAATAATTAACCAGTAGGACTTAGAGAGACCTAAGTTTGTATTTGGTTTGTCCCCCTAGCCCTCACAGAAACAAGGTTTGGTTTGGTTTGGTTTGTATTTGGTTTGTCCCCCTAGCCCTCACAGAAACAAGGTAGCAATGTTGGAAGCAGAGCTAGGTTGCTAAAGAGGAGCTCCTGAGGGTGTGGCCTTGTGGATTATGAAAGGTCCTCTCCTCCTCCTGCTCTCTTTCTGCTTCTGGCCTCCATGATGTGGCAGCAAAGCCTTGTACTCCCTCTCTCTGCTTCCCAGCACCATGCCCTGACATCCATGGTCCCCGGCCTCACATGGACTGAACTAAAAAATCTCTAAGGAAACCATGAGCAAATAAATCTTCCCTCCTCTAAATTCTGTGGTCAGTTCTTTGGATCCTAGCAGTGAGGATGTTGGCTAAGACATTCCCTTTTTCAAAATAAATAAATAGGACTGGGGTATAACTCAGAGGTAGAATGCCCCTGAGTTCAATCCCCAGTAACAAAAAAGTAAAAAAAAATTAATAGAAAAAATAATGCAGCCATTAATTGTGAAGAATGATGACCTGGAAACCATGTTAAAGGAAGGAAAAAACTTCAAGGGAAGGTAACTTTTTCCCCCCTGTGGTGCTGGAGATTGAACCCAAGGGAAAATTTCTGAGGTTGGCTTTGAACCTGGAATCCTCCTGACTCCGTCTCCCAGGTACTGGGATTACAGACATGGCCACCACCTCTGGCTCAGAAGGTAAATATTTTGAAGATTGGTTTGCTCTTGGCCATTGGTCTCAGCTCCATGTCTAACTACCTGTGCTTTTCTCATGACTGTAGGGAGCCAGAAGTCTTGACACTCTAGTCTTTTCCACAGGCCCTTTCCAGCTGTCTCTCAGAGACAATCTGCCAATGAGAGGCTGGCAGAGACAAACTGAGGAGGTTTTCCCTTCTGTTGGCAGTAGCTGTAATAAACATGGCAACTGCCACAGCAGGAAAGCCTGTGCCTCGAACATCTGTGCAGGCAGCAGACCCGGTTCAGCCTCAGCAACACTGCTCTTGGGCTCAAGGATGACCACAGCCAGTGATTCTGCCTCCTGGACCTCTGCGGCAGGAGCCAGAGTGCTGATTCCCAGCAGCCTCAGGGCACACACTTGTAGGCTCCAAGTAGAAGCATCTTCTCTCTGCTTCTCCTGTGCTAGTATGGTGGTAACTTCTCGAAGTTACTAATCTCTAGATAAACATGCCTGCCCTCTTTTGCTCCTCTAATCCTTCCAACATGTTTACAGCCAGTTTTGTTTTCCTTTTTTCAAAACTGTCATGCCAGTGTTCTGCATGGCATTCCCTCTGCTGGTTCTGATTGCCTGAGTGGACACTGACTGATAGTTGGCCATGCACCCTAGCAGGATACAGATGGCCTTGTGGATTCTCAGAGAAGCAGTGATACTTAAGGAACGGTGATGCCAGCAGGAACTGATTTACTGTGCAAAAGCCAAATTATAAAGCACATGTGTTTTTGTTTTGCTGTTTTTTCTATAGAGGACACCAAAAGTCTGTACACTGACTAGAACATCCACAGTGATTTTCTCTGGTGAGGATTTGAGGTGGTTCTTATGCCACTAGTGGGAACTTCACAATGCCAGAAATAAGCCTCATTCAGGGAGGAAGTGGGAGCAATCCTGCTCAAGTAGCTCTATCAACTGAAAGCCTTCAGTCTGACTTCTATTTACTTTATTTCTGAACTATTACATCTCAATTTGTTCTAAATATAAGTGGAGAAATAGAGGGTGTTGCCCCTCAAACTGCAGCACATTAGCTGTTAAAATACCCTAAGCATAATATTTTAATTTTCAGTTTAGCTGGGGGTTCTCACCTAGGGTCCATGTATGTATTCAATAAACACAGATGGGAAAAATAGATCACATCTGCATTTTCACTAATTTCTCAATTTGAGCCTTTCTTTCAATTATGAATATTGACTGCAAATCACAGTATTATAATCACAGAAATTTTTATCTCACATGACTGTTGTAGATATCTCTATTGTTTACCCTTATCACTACTTTGAAATTATAGGGTTGTCATTATTTCTGTCTTAGATACCTGTGTAAGATAGATGACCAGCTATCCTCTTACTCTGCACCTCCCCAGTGCATAACCTCTAGTCAATAAAATCACTCCTCAGTCACCAAGATATTTACACTGTCTTCCAGTAAATGAGTTGCTTTCGTTGCTAAGTTCTGCAAAACTGAGCTGCTTTCAAAGGAGAATTCTGAATTCTCAGTAAGAGCATGCAACCTCATGAAATTTGGATAAGTGAAGGAGCTGTATGCAGATGCAGCAAGTCCGTAAACATCTGACAGTTCAGATGACTGCTGAAGTGTGAAGGAGCTTCTTATTGTTGCCAAATACTAACAGTGTTTTCAGATGTTTGCAGCAGAACCTTTTTTTTACTCCTTTTGTCCCCCTTTTGTACACTGGCTATAATAAAAGTATGCACTCTCAGTGTGCTTATTGTCTAAGTGGTACTATTTTTTACATTAAAAAAAAAACACATTTTTTAAATGAATGCAAGAAAACCATCTACAACATCAGAAATGAGAATCTTTATTTCTAAGATATAGAAAGCCATATGGCTCTAATGCTGGAGAGAATGCTAGGCCAAGATGAGTTTGAGATGCAAAATTCTGTCAGTCTCTTTGGAGGCAGGAGAGGACTCAATAACACCTGGAAGCTATTCACAACCTTTCTAAAGTGACTTCTCTTTTGATGGCAACCAAGTTAAAGCATCTTCAAGAATGTTGGAAAGTAGAGCTGCATTAGCTTATTTCCTAGCCCTCAGTGCCATGGTCTAAAATAGCATCTACTTATTTTCATCTCAGTTCTGATGGTTCCCTTCAGCTTGACAAGATTTCACAGACCATTAAATTTGGTTTTTAAAGTCTGTAATAAACTAGTCTGAGCTATGAATCTCTGAGAAATTGGTGATGGCTCCTGAATTTATTTCTCCTGCCCTGACCCCTCTTGCAAGCAAAGTTGTCAAATATCCATTTGAGTTCTCTGGTTATAATTTTTACATGGAAATATCACAGATATCTCAAAATCAACAAGATTTTGTCTCCCAGAGCTACACCACCACACCCCCAAACCCTTGTCCAGCATATAAATGCATGCTCATCCACCCAGTTTCTTAAACCAGAATGGTGGGAGTAATTCTTTCTTGAGTCCTGTCTGTGCACATGCCCAATCCACTGTCAAGTTCCATTGAGTGTAAATATTCAATGACTAGTGACACTTAAACATTAAGAAGGCCAAGAGTTTTAATAGCAAACATATCATGTATTTTAATATGAACAAACACATTTACCAATATATACAGGACATATCCATTTCCTTTGCTAAAAATGTGCTATCAAAGGGCTGTATATCAAATATTTGTAAATTAAATATTTTAAATTACACAATTTAAAACACTACAGTGAAACCACTTATTAGTTTTCTGTTGCTAAGTAATAAACTATTCCAAATATAGCATCTTAAAACAACAAACATTTATTATCTTACAGTAAGTGTCAGGAATCTGGGAGGGCCCCCTGGGTGCTCTGGCTCTGGGTATCTTTTATGGCTGCAATCACCTGAAAGGACCATAGAATCAGCTTCCAAGCTCATTCTGTGACTGTGGGCAGGAGGCTCTCATTTCTCACCATGTGGGTCACTCTATAGAGGGTTGCTCAGATAATGTCAGCTGTTTTCCCCAAGGCAAAGAAAAAGAGAGAGAAAATGCCCTAGACAGAAGCTTTAGATTTTTATAACTTCATGTTGGAAGTGATACACACTGATTTCTGCCATATCCTATTGATCACACCAACTGACCCTGGCAGAGGATGAGAGAGAAAGTAACAGGGTGTGAAGGGGGCAGGATCATAGTGAATCACTTTAGAGAGCAGTCAACACAATTTAGAATATGGAGACCACCACCATTGCCCATGAGAATTAGTATTTTTCTTCACTCAGTAACACATACAGCTGAAAGTAACAGAAACTAGGTGGTTTAATCAAGGAAGAGGTTTATGTATTCCATGCCACAAACAGTCAGAGAGTGGGCAGTGCTCAGCTGGTCAGGGACACCTGCAAGGTCGAGGCTTCTTCTGGCTTTCTGCTCCTCCCCCCAGCAGCAACTTCCAGACCATGCTGCAGAGACTAGGCTGCATCAGTTGTCTGTTCCTTAAATCTCATTCATGCAACTTTTATTTGTAAGGCAAGCTGGGGCACTGAATTTTTAGATAACTCAGCCTCTATACTGGATAAAGGCAAGGAAACAGAAGGAAAACAGGTGCTAAGCCCACAGTATCTGTTACATGTCCTAGGTTCAGGTTTTGGACATTGCATTTTCCTAGGATGGATAATGCTGCAATCATTTTTTGGAGCTTCACTTTTTTTTTTTTTTGCGGTACTGGGGATTGAACTCAGGGACGTTCTACCTCCAAGCTCTACCCTCAGCCCTATTTTTTATTCTTTATTTTGAAAACGAGTCTCACTAAGTTGCGGAGTGCCTCACTAGGTAGTTGAGGCTGGCTGCGAACCCGGATCCTTCGGTCTCAGCCTTCCCAATGCTGGGATTACAAGCGTGCACCATCACGCCCGGCTGGAGCTTCACTTTAATACACGAGAAGCTTTGCAAAGGGCTTTACACATAGGCTCTCATTTGCTACTGCCTGAATGAATATGTTATATAGTATTTGGTGTTTAGTATGTCTTATAAGTGTTAGCTTTATATAAGCATTTCCTAAAACAAGTTTGTATTCAACAGATTTGTATTAACTGGGAAAAACATGATTTCCCATTACTAGGAAGTAAAAATAGTAAACAAATGCAACAATTATATGTGGTTTACTTTTATCTTAATTTCTGGGTCTGTACTCCAGGTTTTGGTCTGTGCATGAAACACTGAGCTTACTAACACTTCAGCACTATGCTTCCCCTGCTACAACCTGCACCCCAAGCTCTTCCCCACCCCCCAACCCTACAGCTCTTACAGAAATTTCCTTCCTATCATCATCCTTCTTGGTTCAGGACTTGCTTTATAAAATAACATAAAAATAGAAAGAGATAGGACAAGTTGATTAAACACATTCCCTCTACGAAAAAGAAAAAAAAAATGTTTTAAGAAACTGCTTTAATTTTGTAAAAGAGACAAACCAAAAAACAAACTGCATTCTGAAAATACCTCAAAATGCCAACAGAGCATTTCTGTACTTCAAAAAAGTCTTCAACTTCTATGCCAAAATTGACTTTAAAATTGAAGCTGTTAAAAATACATGCTTTATTTAGTAGCTTTTAATTAACAGGGCTTTTTCATGGGTGGGGTTGCTAAGTGGTGAGTTGAGTTTTGCCACAGAGGAGTATACTGCCTCTGTAAAAGTTAGACTTTTTACTAAGAATAGACTTGTGGGCTACAGGATAATTAAAAAGTGCTTGGCATAATTGAAGTTCTAGTGAGGAAATGATTAAAGTCATGGCCTTGCATGTTGGGTGTATACAAGCTACTTTAAAACTTGGATATTGGAATGTAGGACCTTAAAAGGATTACATTAAGATGAAAAACATTTAAAATATCACTGATAAACCATACTTTTCATTTTAAATAGAACTAGAATTGCTAAGATTATATACCGATTTGATATGAGTACTGAAACTTGCTATAGTGATTAGAAATACAGAAAAACATCTTTTAAAAAGTGAAGCTTATGCTCTTACTCAAAAGAGACAATGGAAAATAAATTACAGAAAAGTGTGTACTTGGCATATCAGTACCAGACATTCTTACTGTTTCTAGAGTTAAAAGTCTCACTATTTTCAGTATCTCTAGGTTTGTGAGTGCCTATATTTAAAAGTATTAAAACCTAGTTCTTTTACTTATAACAGAACTAGATTCTGCCTCTCCCTTTGACTATAACATTTAAAGCTAAAGATTTAGGCTTTCTTTTAAAGGTTAATCAGTATGACTCAGCAACCATGAATAGTGGCTAATTCAGGCTATAGAATCTGAGATGAGAAGCAGCTGACGAAATACTTTCACATTATATTCATTGATATTGTTTGAGTTTATTATAAAAAATCTTATTAAGCCCAAACAGGAAAATTTTTAAAGATTGCATATTGTTAGTTCTTTTTTAAAAAAAACTCTTAAAAAACCAGGAACCCCCAAATTCCTTCTCATTAAATATCAGTTGCCTTAGCAATAAAAGACATCTTTAGCTCTTTCATAACAAAATCGCATTAACATGCTTTTATTATCAGTCTCGGAGTTTTAAGGATAGGTGTAGACCCTTATTACAGTTTACAAGATATGTGTTAGTTTGTCATTAAGGCAAATTTATGACAAATAACGTACATTTCAAATTTGACTAATATCTTCTACAACTCCTCAATTGATTTAGTTTCTTTGGAATTTTTGTGTGGTTAAATTAAAGCCTCACCTAATTTTAAGGCTTTGAAAAAAAAAATTTTTTTGTGGTACTGGGGATTGAACCCAGGGGCATTTTACCTCCAGGCTACATTTTTTATTCTTTATTTTGAAACAGGGTCTCACTAAGTTGTGGAAGGCCTAACTAAGTAGCTGAGGCTGGCCGTGAACCTGGATCCTCTGTCTTAGCCTCCTAAGTACTGGGATTACAACCGTGTGCAACCATGCTCACTCTTGAAATTATTATTAAAGATGAGCTTAGGCACTTGTTTAGAACTATGAAATTTACTAGTGTTCTGAGTTTGTCCTGAATATATAACACCTATAGAGATATGATTACATATATGATTAATATTTACACAATTATGTATATATAAAATGTATGATTTATAACTTATATACCAATGTAGACTTCAAGAATGGATGAGAAAAAGTAATGAATTTGGGAGGCTGAGATCGGAGGATCTGGGTTCGCGGCCAGCCTCAGTTACCTAGTGAGGCACTCCGCAACTTAGTGAGACACGGTTTTGAAATAAAGAGTAAAAAAATAGGGCTGGGGGTGTAGCTCGAAGGTAGAATGCCCCTGAGTTCAATCCCCAGCACCGCAAAAAAAAAAAAAAAAAAGTAGTGAATTATCTCTGGAAAAGGCACTACAACAAAATGACAAAGGAGAACAAAGCCAATGGAAGAGACAGTTTATCAGGCAAATAAGAAGAAAACAATATGTAGAAGTGGCAAAAATTATACTATCAAATTTTAATTCAAGCGGGGCATGGTGCATCCCTGTAAACCTAGTACTTGGGAGGCTGAAACAGGAGGATTGCACGTTGGCAGCCAGCCAGAATAATCCTCTCATATGCAGAAGCTGGGAAGTAGCCAGGATACAAGAGGGACTTCAGATAATTGAGACGAAATTCCAGTGGAGCCAGGGAGATGGTTTTGGGGAGGGAAGGCAGAGGGAGGATTAATAGAGGAAACACTTCCACGGACATTATGTATATAAGGGAAAATACCAATGCCAATCTTAGTATCTTATATGGGAAAGTGGGGGAGTAGGGAGGGAGCAGGGTAGGGGACTCACTAAACACTGTGTGCATGCTTGTCACTATCACTATAAATTGCATTGTGATGTGAGACTATAATGTACCAATAAAAGAATAAAAATTTAAAAAATTATAATTCAAGGTAAAAAAGTCTATTTTAAACAGTATAACTTATAAATTGTAATGATGACATACATCATCTACTCTGTGGTTGATTAAATAAAGGATTAAAACTTGAATGGCTCCAGATATCTCTTTGACAGAGGTAGATAACATACAGGTACCAAAGAATGTAGAATATGAATATTAACTATAGAAGGAAAAATGGGCAGAAACACATTTTCAGTCGAAGGCATAAATATACATCACTATTAATTATATAATAGGATATATATGTTAATAAGTAGACAAAGATACTTAATTTCCAACAGAAGAAATTATGAAAACTATAATTTTACTCTAACATAAAAATGAAATATATTTTAAAACATGTATATGAAGAAAAACATAAACTAAAGCCTCAAAAAAAAATTGCAAACCACACACACACTTTCCTGCATACTCACTGATTCACTCTTAAGAGAAGTAGCCAAAGCTATATTCAGATACAAATGAAAACTTTTGTTATTAAAAATATATTAAAAATTACTACAATGGATTAAAGTAGTTGAATATATATGTATATATACATATATATTAGTGTGTGTTTGTGTGTGTGTATATGTGTGTGTGTGTGTGTATTTCTTCCATGTTCTGAAATCTTCACCCAAACAAAATAAAAACAAACTCTGTGTCCTTTTTGGAGGCTGCTAGATACTTGCTCATTAGTGTGCAGACTGGATCAAGTATTTATCCTAACTCTTCCATACAGTATGTATGTCGGAATAAATAACCAGTTGTGAAAGAAAGTTCTTTATATAAGAGTCACAATAAGCCGGGCGTGGTGATGCACGCTTGTAATACCAGCATTTGGGAGGCTGAGACCAGAGGATCCAGGTTCGCGGCCAGCCTCAGCTACCTAGTGAGGCACTCCACAACTTAGTGAGACTCGGTTTCAAAATAAAGAATAAAAAAAATAGGACTGGGGGTATAGCTCGGAGGTAGAATGCCCCTGAGTTCAATCCCCAGTACCACAAAAAAAAAAAAAAAAAAAAAAAAAAAAAAAAAAAAAAAAAAAAAAAAAAAAAAAAAAAAAAAAAAAAAAAAAGTCACAATAAATAAATAAATGCAGAATAATAGAATTTGAAAAATGACCATTTTAAGATCCCTTACTGATAAAATGGATGGCAATAACTAATGGCTGCTTAAAATGGGTAAAAATGTTGATCTAATTGTTGTAATGAATGAATTAGTCTGACATCACCTGGAACCACTCATCCATTAATAAAAGTGTGATAACCAGACACTACATTGCTTGAAATGTGATGCAATTTAAAGTATACAGCTCCACTTATAACTTATGAAGTATTTTTTGCCAAAAAAAAAAAAATTAAACCTGAATTCAATCAAGAGTTTGGACCAAACTACTGGTTTACAGGAAATAGAGATGGAGAAACATGTTAAATAAAGCCACAAGGATACAATCAACCAAATTCAGACCCTGAGAAATTCTATAGGTCAAATGATCAAACACATGTCTTGAAAATAAATGAGGGAGCCGGGTGTGGTGGCTCACGCTTGTAATCCCAGCATTTGGGAGGCTGAGATCAGAGGATCCAGGTTCGCGGCCAGGCTCAGCTACTTAGTGAGGCACTCCGCAACTTAGTGAGACTTGGTTTCAAAAGAAAGAATAAAAAATAGGGCTGAGGGTATAGCTCAGAGGTAGAATGCCTCCTGAGTTCAAACCCCAGTACCGCAAAAAAAAAAAAAAAAAAAAAAAGAAAGAAAATAAATGAGGGGAATTATTTATTACAAGATTACAAGGAACATGTCCACCAAATGCAATGTGTGGATGCTGTTTGGATCCTGATTTGAACAATTATTTGTAAAGACATTTTAAACATGATTGATAATAAACAGTATAATATTAATAACAGTGCTAATTATAACATTAGTCTGATTATTTAAAAAAGACAAGAGAATTGGGAAACTGGCAAAATGAATTAATAATGTGCCTAATTACAAGATAAAAAATATAGAATTCATATACACTATTAACTACTAGTCAGAAGTTAACAGTTCTTAATAGCTACACAAAACCTCAAAATGCTTAGAACTAATTTTACCAAGAACAAGCAGTTGGAGGAAAACTATAGAATATGTACTGATAGATATAAATACTTTAATTGTTTTTATACTCTCACCCAATTGACCTAAAAATCACTGAACATTAAATGTACTTTTACAATATGTTATTTATTACTTCCTTTTTTATACTTGTATTGGTGCATTATAGTCTCACATCATAATACATCATAATGTAAATCATAGAGATAGTGGCATACACGCACACAGCACTTGGGGGGCTTTCCCCCGGCTCCCTTCCCACTCCCCCCCCTTCCTCATTCAGGTATTGAAATTGGCATTAGTATTCTCACATATGTACCTAACGTTAATGGAAGTGATTCCTTCCTTGATTCTCTCCCAAATACCCCTCCACATACACACACACAACCCTTCCCCTAGACCACCTCCTTGGCTCCACTGGAGTTTCCCCTCCATTATCTGAAGTCCCCCTGGTATCCTGATTACTCCCTAGCTTCTGCATATGGGTTTTCACATATATAGTTTATACTTTCTTATTGATCTATTAATAACATGATAACTTGATTATTTGCTTTGGGAAAAATATCTTTTTACTTAGAAATATCAAACATCATATATTGAAGCATGTAGTTTCAGAATTATCTCGTTTTAAGAAGTTGGAGAACCATAACTGGATTCTTTTGCTTTTAATGATCTGGAGGTTGATAATTCATTTCTGAATATTTAGGATTAGTTAGTTGTTGGAGCCTCATAAAGTTTTATTATGGGGTAGAGCTTTTGCTATATTAAATGCACTTCTATTTGGCCGAGACTTGCTACTAACACAATCACTGCCCCTCATCATCTATAAAGCTCCCACTACCAGCAGCAATCTGATGACTGTAAACCATACAGGATAATCTTATTATCTTGACCATTCCAATTACCCCAATTTGAGTATTTACATGATTGTTCATTTATGATTTAATCCTAGCAATTAATTCTATAATCATGGGCCATTGTTCTCTCAACATTTATCTTACCATAAAAGGATATCACATCAGATCAACTAAATTCTCATGAATGAATATATTCTGATAATCTTCCATATCATCTGTAAGCTAGATGTCACAGTAAATCCCCCAACTTATTGGTTCAACATTTTTTACAAGTTATTTAAATAAAATACTTGCAATCAATTTAACTAATTTTTTTTTTTTAACAATCCAATAGATTTTTCTGAGAAAACAACTATAAAGAACTAAAACAGTAGCCAGGTATGGTGATGCATGCCTGTAACCTCAGCAACTCCAGAGGCTGAGGCAGGAGGATCACAAGTTAGAGGTCAGCCTAGATAACTCAACAAGACCCTCTCTCAAAATAAAATGAAAAGGGCTGAAGATCTAGCCCAATGGTAAGGCACTTGCCTAGCATGTGCAAGGCCCCGGAATTCAATCCCCAATAAAGTCTCTCTCTCTCTCTCTCTCTCACACACACACACACACACACGTTATCCAGACATAAGAATAGAAAAAAAATTGTTTTAAAATAAGCATAAATTTGGCCTTTCTCACTTTTGAGGTGGCCCACATTCTCCCCTTTAATGTGTATTTCTTACTTTCCTAAATAAATGTCTAAAAATATAAATTAAATAAGTATAAATTTAGCTATCACCTATCACTCTGTGAAATGTTTATACATTCTACTTCAGTCATTTTCCCATTGTAAATAATTTTATCTCAGCTACTTCAAAGCCAAACTATATTGCACTCAATATAATGGAAATCATGTGTTCCACTGGGTGAAGAAAATACGTAATGTATGGAGAGGGAACAGAAAGACAGAACTGAAACAGCCTAACAAAACTCTGATTTCTGTTTCTATGCAACACACTGTCAGTGGGCTAGATGCACCATGGACGGACTAGGGACCCAGACTGAAAAAGGGTTTATGGAAGCTGGCTTTTCTCAGTTCCAAAGGCATCTGGTTGATACAATGAGGACACGAAAAAGATGTTCACAAGGCATTTTGCAAAAGAAGGTTTAGAACATAAGAGGAAAGGTTGGCAATGGATTTCCTAAAGCACAAATGGGTTACAAACATGGGGAGATACTGATCAATGCCTATGTTGGTGACAGTCCTAGGTCATAAATTTCTGGCTATAGGCAATTACTCTTTTCACCCAATTTTACAAAAAACATACTATATTTATTTGTGTTAGGGTTTTCAAAAGGTCAGTAAACCCTGTTGTAAGGAATGAAAAAAGGTGTTAGTCAGGCCGGGCATGGTGGCACCCGCTTGTAATCCCAGCATTTGGGAGGCTGAGACCGGAGGATCCGGGTTCGAGGCCAGCCTCAGCTGCTTAGTGAGGCACTCCGCAATTTAGTGAGACCCAGTTTCAAAATAAAGAATAAAAAATAGGGCTGGGGGTGTAGCTCAAAGGTAGAACACCTCTGAGTTCAATCCCCAGTACCGCAAAAAAAAAAAAAAAAAAAAAAAAAAAAAGAGGTGTTAGTCATCTTTGTGTGTCCAGGATCAAGTACAGTATTTGGTACATAATAAGTCCTTATAAATGCCTTAATTCCTTATTTATATTCAAATTGATGGTAGAAAAAGAAAGAAGTCATAATTTCTGTGGCTTATAGTCCATAACTATAATTTTATTTATTTATTTATTTACTTATTTATTTATTTTTGCAGTCCTGGGGATTGAACTCAGGGGCATTCTACCTCAGAGCTATACCCCCAGCCCTATTTTTTATTCTTTATTTTGAAACAGGGTCTCACTAAGTTGTAAAAGGCCTCACTAGGTAGCTGAGGCTGGCTGTGAACCCGGATCCTCCAGTCTCAGCCTCCCAAATGCTGGGATTGCAAGCGTGCGCCACCATGCCCGGCTACACAACTATAATTTTAAAATGGGATTTAAGACACCAACTCTCCCACATCTTTGTCCTCTAACACATTCTACCATGACAATTTCATTAGGAGATATGAATATAGCCATAAAATAAAATTTTATCCATTAATCATTCTCATTAGAGCTGTTTCCTTTATACATCAATTGATAAGAATAAAGAACTCCCATTCATTCCTTCCCTCTGCCTGAGAGCATGTCGCAGTATGAGTAACTTTGTAATGCTATGGAGGATATGTATTTCACACTAAACTCTCAATTTTGAGCAGGAATAAAGAGTCTTGCAGCAGTCCAGCTTTCCTGCAGATTTTTAGGTTCAGCAATCATCCCCAATATCCCCAAGACTGTTTCAGTTTTAGCGCTGAAAGTCCTACACCAGAAGAAAGTTCTGGGTCCCAAGCAGCCTTGGATGGTTGGTCACTCCATGATGACAAGAAAGCCCAGATAAAATACAAAAAATATTTTTAAAAAGTATTAAGAGAACTATAAAAAGCAACAAAGACTAAAGAAAGTAAATTTGAGAGGTAAGCTAAGGATTTTCAGCTGTACTTTCCCAGAGAGGTTAGAGGCTAAGAATCCTGGCTTGGCCAGAGGACCGCAGCTGGGGCTCAGCATACTGGCAGAGGCTTTGGAGATCTCATATGGCTGGAGTGACAAATTTGGAGGCAGAGGAGAATCAAATGCATGGCTGGTTTCTCCTTCAACATGTTTGTCAAGTTCTGAAGCTATGCAGGCTAGGAGACTAAAGAGCTAACCAGAAAAACCTCTGAAAAGTGAAGCCTAATTTCATGCAGACTCAAACAGTGATGAAAGACAAAGACCTACCGAGGGGAGAAGCCCTTAAGCAAACAGGAGGCAAGAGCTGAAAGCTCAGGAGGAGGGACCAGCGATGATCATCTGCAGCTGCTTTTTTTTTGTTTTTTGTTTTTTTTTTTGAGGGAGCAGTTGCCAACACTGGATGACCAGAAATTGAGAATGCAGGCATGGACCTCTGGTGGGCCACTCCTGGGGGGGGATAGAGAAACTGGCAGAGGTGCTGGTTGAATGGGAAATAGAGGAAAAATCAGAGACTGAAGGGTCTCAAAAATAGTGCATGTTTCATCACAAGTCATTTCCTGAACTCTGAAGACTGTCTGGGAAAAATGGGTAAAAAGTTAACCTGAAAGTCTGTGCAAGGCAGAATTACCTACTGTCTATCAATGCTGAAGAGGAAAAAACTCACCAGTCTTTCATCCTAACTCTAAAGGAACATGCCATTGGAATAGAGGTGACCAGAGGTAGACTGAGCCTCACTAAGACAACATGGCTCCAAATATGCTAATTGGATGAATTAGTTTGCTAGAACTCTAGCTCCAAAATATTATGGTGAGTGGCTTAAACAATAGAAATGTATTTTCTCACCATTATGGAAGCCAGAAGACCAAGATGAAGGTGTCAGCAGGTCCGGTTTCTCCTGAGGTCTTCCTCCTTGTCTTATACATGGCTGTCTTTTTGCTATGCTATCATAAGGCCTTTTCTATGTGTTTCCCTGGTGTTTATTCCTTTTCTCATATGGACACAATGTTCTCTTTGTTTCCCTGGTATCTCTCCCTGTTCTTGCATGGATACAAGCCAGATTGGATTAGGATACGCCCAGGTGGCCCTAAGGTCTCCTTTGAATTTACTTACCTCTTTAGTTGCTCTATCTTCTAATATAGTCACATTCTAAGATATTAGGGGTTAGGGCTTCAACATATAAACTTTTGGGGAGGGACACAGTTTAGTCTATAACATTGTATTAAGGTCATCAGCCTATCCTCACACAAAGTTCTTAACAGACAAAAGGGAGATATTATACATCTCTTCTCTAAAGATGTATAATATCACCATATATGGGACTTCTAGAGCTTCTTTTTTTGTTGTTGTTTTTTGGGGGGGGTACTGGGGATTGAACTCAGGGACATTCTACCTTTGATCTCTACCCCCAGCCCTATTTTATTATTAGTTTTTGAAACAGGGTCTCTATAAGTTGCTTAAGGTCTTGCTAAGTTGCTGAGGCTGACCCTTGAGCCTGTGATCCTCCTCTTTCAGCCTCCCACATACTAAGATTATAGGCATGCACCACCACACCCAGCCTATGGCCTTTTTAACAAAATAAGTGGAATATAAAATATTTGACTAATTTGGAAGTGGAATCAAAGGTGAGGAAAGGAGTATAAACAGATGAGTCTAATATCTAATAAGATGATAGATACAAAGCCACTATACTGAAAATTACATTAAATATAAATAGGCCAAATATTCTAATTAAAAGATGAGAATTGTCAAACCAAACCAATAAAAAGGGTTAAATATGACATACAATAGATATACATTAAAGTCATAGAAAGACTAAAAATAAAAGGATGGAAAATGTTATGTCATGTAAACACTACACAAATAAAAGCTGGTATGACTAAATTTTAATATCAGATGACACAGATTTTAAGGCAAGAATCATTATTATAAATTATCAACTCACAAGAAAGAACATGATTCTAAATCTGTATGCATACAATAACATAGACTGAAATAGAAACAGGAACAAGTGGCAGAATTAAAATAAGGAAGAGAATCACACAAATATAATGGGAGACTATTGTTCTGCCATAGTGCTCACCCCCCCTCCCACTCACACACATACATACAGATACAAGGCTGAATTTGGTTTCCACAGGTAGGAAAGAAGGTAAACACTAAGAAGCTCCCACTCAAGAGTCCCAAGCTAAAGGACCACCCAAGACAGGAGTATACCAGCAAAAGTGACACAGCCTTTTGCCTCTATCACAAGTCTGGCACCAAGTAGTAGACAATAGTCTACTACTAGAAGAAAGACAAGAGAATAGAAAAAGAATTCTCTATGGTGCTGGTGTGTAGGAACTGCTGAAAGCTGAGAATGCAGCAGAAGTATTTCATCCCCAAAACTCACAAGAAGCTACTGGAGAAATTTGAAATTGGTAGATGCTAAAGGGAACCATAGCAACAATGAACTCAAAGCAAGCTCAGCTATTGACTGGATTGATTCACTCCTCTACACCAATGGCCTACAGAAAACATGTACCCAATTCTGGGCATGAATATTGTACTATGTGGGTGTCCTCTAGTCTTCTAACCACAATGTCCATCATTTAATCAAAAACAGTAAGATGGACAACAAAGTAAAATTAAAAACAACTAACCATCAAGAGAAAACAACAAAACCAAATCCAGAGATGACTCAGATATTATACTATCAGAAATGGACTGAAAATAACTATGATTAATATGTTAAATAAACTAGTAAAAATGTACACAATGTGTATGAAAAAAAGTGGATAAATTTTAAACAAACAAATGGAAAGTATAAAAAAGTTAAATGGAAATACTAAAAATAAAAGCACTGTATCAGAGATAACTCCCTCAATGGGTTTATTAATATAGACATAGCTGAGGAAAAAAAAATCAGTGAAGTCAACAGGAATCCATAGCTTTATACAGATTGAAAGACAAAGTGAGAGAGAAGGAGGAGGAAGGAAGGAACAGAGGAGAGGAAGAGGGAGAGAGAAAGGAGAGAAGAAAAGAAAACAGGGCATCCAAGAACTGTGGGGCAATAGAAACAAGAGAACTATTGGAAGAGATAATGGCTGGAAATTTCCATTCTTCTTGGTACTGGGGATTGAACCAAGGGGCATTCCACCTCTGAGGTACACCTCTAGCCCTTTAAAAAAATTTTTAATGTATGTATGCATGTATTTATTTATTTGCAGTACTAGGGATTGAACCCACCAGCATTCTACCTCCAAGCTACATGCTGAGCCCTATTTTTTATTCTTTATTCTGAAACAGAGCCTCACTAAGTTGCATAGGGCCTCACTAACTGGCTGCAAACCTGTGATTCTCCTGTCTCAGTCTTCCAAGCACTAGGATTACAAGGGTGAGCCCACAGATGGCTTTTTTTTTAAAAGTGGGTCTTAAGTCTTGCTAAGTTGCTGAGGCTGGTCTTGAATCTACGATTCTCCTGTTTCAGCCTCCCAAGTATTGGGATTACAGGCATGTGCCACCACAACTGAGAATTTTCTAGAATTAATGAAAGGTAAATAAGTAAATAAGTAAATAAATAATCCCCCACAAATCTAAGAAATATGGTAAGAAAGAGGAAAAACCTAGTTATATCATAGTTAAACTGTTGAAAACCCAAATTAATGGGAAAATAGTGAAAGTAGTAAATGCTGAAAGGAAAAAGAAAAGCAATGTTTAAAGAAGAAAATATATGTATAGAGAAACAAAGACAGAATTTACATCATACTTCTTTACAGTTAGAAAAATATCCTATCAATCCAGAATTGTATGCCAAATGAAAATATTTCAAAATTAAAGACTGAATAGCTTTTCAGGAAAAGAAAAGCTGAGAGATTTTATTTCCAGCAGACCTGCACTACATGAAATTTTTTTTTAAATTTCAGGTGAAAAAAGTCATAGTAATAAAAACAGCATAGTATTGGCACAAAAAATAGACCAATGGAGCAGAATAGAAGACTCAGAAACAAATCTGCACACTTACAGCCCATTGATTTTTGACAAAGGGGCCAAAAACATACACTGGAAAAAAGATAGCCTCTTCAACAAATGGTATTGGCAAAACTGGTTAGCCATATGCAGAAAAACAAAAATAAAACCCACTTTCTCACCCTGCACAAGAGTCAATTCAAGATGGATCAAAGACCTGAAAATTAGACCAGAGACCTTGCAGCTACCTGAAGAGGGCATAGGACCAACACTTCAACACATAGGCACAGGTAAAAACTTTCTTAACAGGACCCCAAAGGCACAAGAAATTAAAAGGAAGATCAATATATGGAATTGTATTAAACTGAAGAGCTTCTGTGCAGCAAAGGAAACTGTCGGGGGCCTAGCCCAGCCGGAAAGACCCCGCCTCTAGATGGCGCCTGGCAGAGTGCCAGAAGTGGCTGCAGGTGGTATCATTCTAGGGCTGCGCCACGCCAGAGCACATGCACCAGCACGCCTGGCTCGTGGCCGGCCCAGGTGAGAGCTGTATGAGACGCTTCATGGCTTAGGCCCTGTGTGGCTTTAAGAGCCTCCACCTCTCGCATGTGAGAGAGAGGCTGGTTGGGTTGTTGCTGGAGTGGGTTGCTGGAGAAGTTCTGGGAGGAAAGGTTGTTGGTTGCTAGTGGAAGGTGGATTGCTGGAGAGAGGGGTTATTGGGAGTCTATTGGAAAGGCACTATTTGGAGAGACGGTTCTGTACTGTGTTTATTACTGCTTGTGTAGTGCCCTCGATCCCAGAGAGAGAGGTGTAATAAAGAGAGGTTTGAATCAGCAACATTCAGGCAGTGTCTTTATTGGGGCCTCATGGTTGAGGGTTCAGCCTGGGGTTCCCAATAGGAAACTATCAAGAACCTCAACAGAGAGCCAACAGAATGAGAGAAGATTTTTGCCAGCTACTCCCCCGATAGAGGACTAATATCTAAAATATACAGAGAACTCAACTCAAGAAACCACTGCCAAAAATAAATAACTCAATGAAAAAATGGGCAAGTGAACTAAATAGACACTTCAAAAAAAATACAAATGGCCAATAAATGTATGAAAAAATGCTCAACATCATTAGCAGAAAGATGAAAATCAAAACTATCCTGAGATTTCACCTAACCCCAATTAGAATGGCAATCATTAAAACACAAACAACAAATGCTGGCAAGAATGTGGAGAAGTAGAAACTCTAATACATTGTTTGTGGGATTGCAAATTTGCAATTACTTTGGAAAACAGTATGGAGGATCCTCAGAAGAATGGGAATGACCCAGCAATACTACTTTTGGTATCTACCCAAAAGAATGGAAATCAAACTACCAGACTAATGAATGTGTATCTATGTTTATAGCCACTCAATTCACAATTGCCAAACTATGGAATCAGCCAAGATATCCATCAACAGATGAATGAATTATAAAACTATGGGATATGCACACAATGGAATTTTATTCAGCCATAAAAAACAAAATTACATCATTTTCAAGAAAATGGATGGAAATGGAGAATATTATGCTAAGTGAGATTAGTCAGTCACAAAAAGTGAAAAGTTAGCCAGGCATGGTGGTGCACACTTGTAATCTCAGTACTTGGGAGGCTGAGACTGGAGGATCCAGGTTCGCAGCCAGCCTCAGCTACTTAGTTAGGCACTCTGCAACTTAGTGACTCTGTTTCAAAATAAAGAACAACAACAACAAAAAAATAGAACTGGGGGTGTAGCTTGGAGGTAGAATGCCCCTGAGTTCAATCCCCAGTACCGCAAAAAAAAAAAAAAAATTAAAAATTAAAAAAAAGTGAAAAGTTGAATGTTCTCCCTAATAAGGAGAAAATGGGACATTGGAGGGACTCCAGACAAAGAAGAAACCTTAGATGAGTAAAGAAGGCGACCTAACTGAGGCAGATGGGAGGGGGAAAGAGAGAAACACCCTAATGCACATGATGTACATTCACAAACCTATCAAAGTCAATCACTATGCTGAACATGAGAAGGAGGGAAGGGGGGGGGATGGGGAAGGAACTAGGGAAGAGCTAAATAAGTGATGTGTGCATGTATGCCTCTACCAACCTGTACCTCATCAAGATGTATGATTATAATGCACCAATTAAAAAAAACCAAGTATAAAACCAAATGGAAATTTGGATCTAGAATAAGAAAAAGTGCCAAAAATGTAAGAATGAGGCAAATATATTTTTTATTTGTAACCATTTTGAGAGATAATTATCAAAGCAATAATAATCTATTTGAAGTTGATAGCATATATTAAAGTAAAATGTCATGACAACAATAGCAAAAAGTATGAGAGGAAAACAATGAAATTATACCACTCTAAGGTTTTTACACTATGTAAAATGGTATAAATTGTTCTATTTAACCTCATAAATATTTGTCTGCACTGAATTATTATTTAAAATAAATGCCTAGAGGTAAAATACTGAATCGAATGCCACAAAAATTGAGACTCTTGAAACACAGAATTATTCATGTCATTTGCTACAATAATTTGCAACTTAGGCATTTATCCTAAAAGAATAATTAGATGCTGGTAGGAAACACTTCTGTTAATGGCACTTTACTGCTTAACCAATGACTGGCACCTAGTGAGGACAATCAAATCTTG
>PVLC010024630.1:0-24058 GCA_004027655.1 Graphiurus murinus | reverse complement strand
AAAAACGGAAACATTCCCACTCAAACAAACTATTTTTAATGTTAGAACTTCCAAATCAGAGTATTTGAAAGCCAATACAATAAAGTAGAACAAAATATCTAGGTTAATTGTGAAAGGATATTTTCTCCCTAAGCATCTGCAGGGTACTCCAAAAATTCAAAGACTTATCTTTCTGGCAAGCACTGTACTTTTCTTTTTGGTGAAAATAAATAATTATAGAGAAACACATGGGTTCAAATAGATAATTGGGTTAGGAAAAATTTTAGAAAGTTGCACAAAATGAGTCTACTTATTTTTTTATGTGCTCAATTATTTTTCTTTGCTCTTTTCATCTTTAATTTCTAAATTCTATATATGAACAAAAATTATAGTGCAAATTATCCTTAAAAGTTTTTCTCAGAAGCTGGTAAGTCATTATCATAATGACCATTATTAGCATTATTATTATTATTGGTGATGGAGACTGAATGCAGGGGCATTTTACCTCTGAGCCCAGCTCTTTATATATATATATATAAAAATATATATATATATATTTTTTTTTTTTTTTTTTTTTAATTTGAAATGGTCCTGCTAAATTGTTATGACTGGCTTTGAACCTACAATTTTCATGTCTCAGCCTCCCAAGTATTGAGATTACAGGAATGTGCCACACTGCCAGGCTGATCATTATTTTAAATCAGCTTAAATAATCCTTAACCGAAGAATCATACATCCTCAAATAAGTGAGATCGTCAGATACTCTGTGCATGAATGTGTATATATATGTGAGCTTTATAAAATTGTATGAGTAAATGCATATACATATATGAGTTGGGTACGCAAATTAATGCATAGGCATTATATATGTGTGTTACAAAGACATGAATTGCATTTGTTATATATTATATATTTGAATTTTATATTTGAGTATGGATACACATACACATATATAGAGAGCTGAATTCTTGATTTAATCTTTAGCAAGTAAAAAAGAAGCTTCAATATTACCTTTCATAATCTATGCCTTTTAATTTATTGTTGTTTTAGAATTATGGGAGACCAATCAGGTGTGGTGGCCAATTCCTGTAATCTAAGTATTTAGGAGGATGAGACAGAATAGCCAGTTTAAGACCAGCCTCAACAATTTAGAAAGACCCTCAGTAATTTAGTGAAACCCTGTTTCAAAACAAAAACTAAAAAGGGGGTTGTGTTAAATCCCCAGTATAAAAAAAAAAAAAGGAGAACAAAAACAACAACAACAAAAAAATCCCACCTCACACTAGAAAGAAATGTTGATCTGAAAGCAATTAAAAGAAGCAGATGGCTGGGCATGGGGGTGCAAGTTTGTAATCCCAGCATTTGGGAGGCTGAAACCGGAGGATCCAAACCCGGGTTCATGGCCTACCTCAGCTATCTAGTGAGATACTCCGCAAAAAAAGAAGCAGATGGAGGAAAACTCTGTTCTCTCACTCTTTGCCTAAAAGCTGGAAATACATTTACAATGACAAAAAATATTCCATTTCTCCTCTCTATCGGGGAGATTAAAGGTTAACCATGAAAAACAGCTTTAGGCCCTTATTTCTCTGAAGATGATGCTGAAGATCAATCTGTATTATAATCTATATTAATAAGTTTTACTAACTAGAGTTTATCTTTTACTTATTTGCCTTCCCCACATTCCCCCCTCTGGAAACTCATTCCTTTTCTTTGTATTTTCATTTTGAATATTTGCTTTTCTTTGTTGAAGATGCTCTCCTTATGCTAGAATTCAAAGCCACTTCTTTGACAACTTTTCATTCCCTAGTGTCTATGTATATGTGAAATATATATGTATATGTATATATATACACACACATATATATAAATTTCCATTTTATTTTATCTTATTAATCTGAGAATTGAAGAAAAATAAAGTTGCACTAGCTGTAAATCATGCTTTTTCAGAACAAATAAGACTATTTATTAACTAACTCAGTTGGGTTTTCTTGAAGCCAAAACAACCAAACACATTTAACAAAAAGTTAAAAGCATACCCACATCCATTTCTCATAATTAGAATTCTCAATTTAATTTTATAGCAACATTGATTACCAATGATGTAGAGAATAAACATGATAAGATCAGGGACAATTTGGGGGCTTGATTAAGTAAAAACTGTGAAAGAATATTTTTTTGACCTATGATGATGTCTGAGATGCTGAAAATCACTGGAAACAAGGAAAAGATGATTCAAAAGTCTAAGAAAGCTGGGCACAGTAACACCGGTTTTAATCTGAGTACTTGAGTGGCCAAGACAGGATGTTCACAAGTTCGAAGCCAGCACTTGGTAATTTACCAAGACCCTGTTTCAAAATAAAAACTAAAAAGGACTGGAGCTGTAGCTCCTGGATTCTACTCCTGTACAGGAACTCATAGTAAGCCCATTCTTTTCTTTGTTTAAAATTTAAAATGATATGATATCAGAGATATAATAGCAGAAACTAACTGCATTAGTAAGAATTCTTCTATTGACATGATGATTGCCATTTAATCATAAAGGAAAGTGTTGACTATTACTACATACCTACAATTCTGTTTTCTCACCTGAATATTAAAAATAATAATACCTACATCATAAGATTATCATGAAAAGTATATAATATCTATGAATAATCTCCAAATCTAGGCACTAGAATATAACAGGTGCTCCTACAAATGGTTGTTAAAGTTTTAATGCTAGATTTTTAAAAATTCAAGCAACATAGTATTCTCTTGCCAAATAAAATTTTCTAAGAAAAAGATGAAAAAGAAAAAACTTTGCAATATCTATTCACAAATGCACTTTTCCTTAGTACAAAGAAGTTTTGTATTTTTTGCGCTTCTTTTATGTATCAGGGCTATGGTGTTATGGAAAATTTGAAAAGTGAGAAAAATAGAACTACTCTGTCAATGAAGTTAATTTAATTTGTAAGATATATTTTAATATAAATATTCCAACTCATTATAATAGAAATATCGGGTTCAAAAAGATAAATTCTGATTTTACTATAATAATAATGCCTTTCACTACATTAAACTGCTGATGTGAGGGTTGTTGTGAATGAATCACTCTTATACTGAAGGCTGTAGAATGATCTACAAGGAAATTGATATGGGAGACCATGGTACTCTCTTAAACAATTATAAGAGCTTCAGCCAACTTTTGTTGTTGTTGTTGTTTTTCTTTCTTTTTGTACTGGGAATTAAACACAGAGGGGTTCTATCTCTGAACTACACCCCCAACCCATTGTATTACCTCTTAAACAGGGTCTCCCTAGGTTGTAGAGAGTCTTGCTAAGTTGCTGAGGCTGTCATCAAACCTGCACTTCTCCTGTTTCAGCCTCCCAAAAACTGAGATTACAGGCATGTGCTGCCACCACACACAGAAGACTTCGTATTCTTTAGTGAGGGTTATTCATGATACCTTTGACTACATTTCATATTAAAACGAGGGTAAATAGTGATGCAGAGGAGAGCATTTATAACCCTAGTCTACCAAGGCACACCCAGTCTCTTTTACAAGAAATTATTACAGCACATTATGCCTTGAACATTTTCTACATGACAAATGCCTCATCTCTTATCAGTGTTGCTATGAGGTATCTTACACTGGTTCTAATAAAAAATTGAAATTGTGTGGCATTCAATGAAGTTGCAATATTCATTTTTAATCATATCTATAATATATTGATATCAGAAGCACATTTTATTTCTTTTTTAATGAATACATGTTTTAAAAAAGCATAAAATTAGTTCCAGAAGAATAAATAATATACTGCAATATGATACTAGTATGTTGATGGTTGACTATTTTTATGCAATTTAATATGAGTTTCATTTATTATATTTTGATTATCAAATCCTTTCTTATTCACTTTCAGTCATATTTGGCCTTTATTGAATATTAATTTCTTTTTTTATAAAATTTAATTTTATTGTGTATATTGAAGATTACCCTTTGATGTTATAAGATACATACATACAGTGAAATGGTTTTATCTCCTTTCTATACCTCAGTTGCTAGCTTGTAAAATAGAAAAAACTTTACCCTGTTTTCTTCTCTCATGGAAGTTTTATAGAAATCAAAACAGTATTTGTATTAAATTAAGTCTACCTAGTACTGTGGTGGTGACTTTTTGAGTTCTAAAAGCCGAAAAATATTTTATTCCAGGGTGAATGGAAAGATTTAATAAACCAGAATTTTATTTTTTTCCTTTTTCTTTATGATTCATGACACTCCAATATTATAAAAAATTCCGCAAATATTTACCACTACATATTTAAAAGTTACATTTACATGTTTAGCTAAAATAAATCCTGGAACTTGTTTATGAATGATGTAAGTTTAGCGATGCAGATTTCTTCTATTGATGAACATTTTTGCCTAGAGTACATTCTTTCTTGATGATTTGTAATGATACTGCTTCTATACTCAGGACTCTTTCTGGGCTCCCTCTTTAGTTTCATTACTTAATTAATCTATCCTTGTGCCTCCCCACACCATTTTAATTATTCTAGCTTTTTAATAACTATTAATGTGGAATGTTAAGTCCTTTTCTAATATTCTTTCAAACTGGCATGACTAATCTTGGTCCTTAAAATTTTCTTATGAATGTTAGAAGGAACAAGATAAGAATTTTAGTAGCACTGCATTGGATTATTAGTGAAATAGGGAAAACTGGTTTATTTATGTAATAAGATATAACACACATGAACAATTTATATTTTTCTACTTATTCAGAACTTCTTTTTCCTCTACTCATTTTTGTAGTTTCCCTAGTAAGGACATGTTGTGTTTTATTGCCAAGGATATGTTTATTTCTGCAGAATATATTGTGGTACATAGTTTAGTACTTTATTCTGGATTTTACCAGATAGTATTATATTCCTCACTATTGCGTAACAGTAACATATTTATATTGAGATTTTTGGCTACTATTAATATTTTAGGATTTCTGATATTATATTATGGCATGTAGCTACTTCCTTTATAGAGTATTTTATTTTATTTTTTGTGGTACTGGGAATTAAACACAGGGTCATTCTATCTCGAAGCTATACCCTCAGCCCTATTTTGCTTTTATTTTGAAACAGATTCTTGCTAAGTTCCTGCATGCTGGCCTTCAAGTTACAATTCTCTATCTTATCCTCTCCAATACTATACCATATTTATTTTAAATAGATAATATTTACATATGTAAAAATGTAAATATAATTATGAGACATGCAATAAAAATATCTACCTGCCATTGTATTTTATACTCTAGATTTTGATATTATTCTTCAGTTATGGTGGAAGTGATGGATAAAGACACAGGTGATACTGAAGTAATCCTTGGATTTACATAGTTTTCAAGAGGATGGGGGGCCACCATGACATACAGGTCCACGGGGGGGGGGGGATAAATGAGTAGTTTAGGAAGCAGAGAGAGAGTGTGTTTGGCAGCTTTCCATTACTGTACCAAATAAATGAGACAACCAACATAGAGGTGAGGGTCTATTTTGGTTTATAGTTTTAGAGTTTTCAGATCATAGTCATTGGCCCTCTTGCTTTTGGGCCTGTGGCAAGATCATGGAAAGGAATGTGTGGAGCAGCAAAATCATTAGCCCCATATCTAGAATGAAGAGAGAAAGGAAAGGAGAGAGAGTGTCATGAGTCTCACTCTCCTTGAAGCACTTTCTCAATGACCTAAGGCTTCCTAGGAAACTCTACCCTCAAAGTTTCCCCTCATTTGTGCCAGGTTGGGGACAAATCATTTTACACATGGGCCTTTGGGAGACACACATAAGGTCCAAACTGTAGCAGGAAGTGAAGGTAAAACACAACAGAAGCTTTTACTGTGGTTTCCATGGGAAGGAGGCAGGGTAAGCAGCTATAGGACTGGCTAGTTTGAATAATTTCAAGGAATTCTTGGATATTGGGATTGTCTCTTGATATCTGGTACTTGGTTCAATGGTAAGTACTGAAAGGGAATAGTGGCACTGAGTGTAGAAGCCTAATAAATAAAGCAGGCAGTTGAGTTGAGTTATGAGCTCTGGATTGGTTGGTTAACATATGGGAAATATTGTCACAGATGAGTCATTTACTGCCTCTAGGAATTGTCCAGCCTTGGAAAAAGCAGCCTTCTCAGAGTCTGCAAGTCCCCAGATGTTCAAGCACTGTAAATATGGTAAATAAAATATACACAAGTAATATTCCATCCCTTTTTCCTAACCAACAGATTTCAAGAAGGAAACACTGTTAATTATTTTCATTTTAGATATAGTTCTATGAATTGAAAATCATTAATTTTTTACAAATATTTGTATACTGTGCATGCTAATGCACTTCTTTCAGTTGACAGTATGTATTGGACATTTTTATATTGGAATATCCAAATTTTCATTAATTCAATTTATCAGTTGCAGAATTACATTAGATTGCTATATTGTGATATATTTAAACATTATTTTGCTGAATGACAGTTTGTTTCAATCCTTTGTTATTTCAAATACTACGTCAATGAATATGTTTATTCATATGTAGTTAACCAGTGTATAAGTACTTATAGGAAAAAAAAGTGACTGATTCAAATGGTCATACATTGGTAATTATAATATACATTGATAAATTGTTTTCTTTAGAGTTTATATCAATTTGTACTCCTATCAACAATGTTTGAGAAATCCAACTTTCTCTCACACAAAGTCATTAATAAAATATTTATCAAATTGTTTATGCATATATTTATGCATATACATATGCATATTATGAACATATAAAACACATATATATATCAATACACTGATACATTATTTAATGATATTTTATTTAGGATTTTTTCAGTTATATTCAAGGTATGTTTCTTTATTGTTCCTTTTTTCCCAGTCTCCTTTCTGATTTTCATATAAAAAATTACTAATTTTAATAAGAAATTTTGGGAAACTTCTCTCTTTTTACTTTTTTGAAGATATAATGGAAATAATCTGCTTCTTAAATGTATAGTATAACTTTCCTTATAAATTGCTGAGGCTTGTTTCTTAATAAGTACATCAGTATTCATAGATGTCACCTATGATTTTTATTTTGGAACTTTCATGTGATTTAAATTTCAGAAAGTTTTAATGGTGCTGAAAGCAAAAGCTTATAATTACCTGAAAAGTCCATTTATTTTTCTTACAAATGAAAAAAAGGAAATGGTGCTTGAAATACACCATTTGGCATAAAAAATATGCACCACCAAAAATATGCCACTAGCATGTTTTTCTTGGAACTTTCTTTTGAATATTTTGCATTCTATCAGTTAGTGGCCTTTGAGACAAATGGCATGACTGAAGTAGTCTGGCTCTATCAGAAATATATTCAAGATACAAAGAACTCAACTTGCCACAAACAAGCATATTCTTTTACAATGTGATTGAACTTATGATCCTTCCTCAACCAGCTTTGATTAGTAACCCTTTTCAGTTCCATGGTTCCAAGTAGATAATAGCATTTCCTGGAGTGTGTCATCCCTGTTTGTTCTTATGGAAGAGTTCTCAATCTTATTATTAAATAATGAAATGGATATAGAGCCTCTTCTACAGATGACTGACAGAAGAAATGACTGATTATATCCTTCATGTAATACCTTGTTCCTCCCTTTTTTTGTGATACTGAGGATTGAACCCAGGGACCTTCTCCCTCTGAGTTATACCCCCAGCCCTATTTTAGTTTTTATCTTGAAACCAAGTCTCACTCATTTGTGAAGGGCCTTGCTAAGTTGCTAAGTCTGGCCTCAAACCTGTGACCCTCTGGTCTCAGCCTCCCAAATACTGGGATTGCAGATGAGAGCCACCATGCCCTGCTATCTTGTTCTCCTTTTAAGGGGCCTTCTCTTCAGTGTGTTCAGTGTGGCTACATTGACATAACAATAGCTTAACCCAAGTAAATTGTCAAAGAGCTAACAAAAGTGTGTTGTGTGTGTGTGTGTGTGTGTGTGTGTGTGTGTGTGTGTGTGTGTGTTTTACTGGGTGGGTGGGCGGGGGGGTTGAACCCAGAGGCTTAATATATGTGAACTATGCCCAGTCTATTTTTTTTTTTTTGAAATAGAGTTTCAGTGTGTTGCTACAAGACTCTCTAAATTGCCAAGATTGTTCTCAAATATATCATCTTCCTATCTCAGCTTCCCAAGTACTGGGATTACAGCTCCAACTTTCACACAATACTTTAATATTTATTTATTTTATTTAATAATGTGAACCAAGAATGTTGCTTGCACCATATCCTATTTTTCACAAGTTTAAAAAATAATGATAATTTTAAATGCTTGTATACAAACTGTGCTCTTGATACCTACTAGAAATGGTATGCCAAAAGGATGTAAATTATTTCTTATTTTAAATTGTTTTGTCCAATTTTATAGATAAAGACTCAAGACTCCAAAAGGCTTACAAAAGTGGCATTTAGTCAGACTGGGTTCCTTGACCACCACATCAGGCATTCTTCAAAATATACCACAGTTGAATAGCCATTATTGAGCTTGGCACCTTTGATAAGCAAACATCAGCTGGGAAAATTCCCCTTTTTGACAGTTTCATCATGAATATTGCCTCTTTATACCAAGACCAGCCAAAAGAGTAGTGAGAATATGCTAGATACAATTAAACTTTATTTTTGAATTCTTTTATTTCTCAAGACTCATTCTAGACCATGACACTATACTTGTGAAAAGTTAATAGATATAAATTTGTATTTAATATAATATGTCATGGTTTATTTATTTTCAAATGATGATTATTTATTCTAAGAAATGTGACTTCCTAAAATATAAAAAGCAAAACTAGACTTCCTTTGGAATTTCAGTGAACACAACTGTGAGTTGATTATGTAACCATGCCAGAAAACATCAATGAATGCTTTATTATTGTGGAGATTTTTGAGAAAGAAAAATATGTGTTATATCAGTGACAGTCAAAGTTGCTCATTGGATTTCATACAAGCTAAGTTTCAAAAGAGTTAGGCAACCAAGTATCTGTCTTAGGATATTTTTCTTTTGGCGGTTGTATTTAGCTGCCAAAATCCCAGGGCTATTTACAGGCTTAATTTGAGGGACAAGTATTTAATACCTAAATTGGTTAATTGCATCCATTATTACTCAGCAAATAAAATCATATTAGCATACACAAACAAGAAGGCAGCAATGAGAATGCTCCCCTATCACTTCCTTCTAAGACTTCTTACCCTGGAAATGACATTGTTGTCATTTTAATATGTGGTGATTAGAATAATCTTTTCTTCTCTTCATTTCCATTAGCACAAAGCTTTTCTTTTGCAAAGGTCACAAATAAAAGGAACACTTTGGCTTCAACTCCAGTACCAAGGGATACCACTTCAGTGGCTTTTGCCAGAGCCAAATTGGCTAGACCAGAATGAGTGAGTGTCTTAGGGCATTAGTGTATTCAGAGTCACTGAGCCATGAAGCCAAATGTGGTGCCACATTGCTATTAGATTATAAAAACAGCAGCAGCAACAACAAAAACAACACAGAAAGAAACTTTTTTTTAGTTGTATTCAAAATTGTTCTCCTTTTCTTATTTTATTAATACATGTTTGTTAAATATTTGAATGAGTAAAAGCCAGTATTAACATTGGCCCACAGTTTCTTAACTAATTGATGTATGAATATATCATAACCTGTGTCCTGTGTACTTTTCATTCTTGTTTATATTCATTGTGTCCAAATCATTTGCTTTACATAAATAAAAACTGATGGATGCTTAGATTAGACAGGGATTTTCCCAATGTCAAGCAGTTGATACTCTACAATCCTGACAAATTCTGTTATAACCTGTTCCCTGACTCTGTAGGCCCTTTAATTCCCTGGGTGACTCTGTCATGCAGTTCTATATCCCTGGAGCTCACTCTGTCTACTCCACCATTGCTGTATAATCCAGGATGTTTCAAATGTCCTTTTAAAGAAAAATTTTCTTACCTCCTCTCTAATTCTAGTATGATGTGATCCTTCTTGTTCTGTATCTCCATAATTCATTGATATCTAGCCTTCAAAATCTAAGATGATTTCACTTTTATTACATTTTGTGTGTACTTGTTTTGACTTTTTCTTTTTCTTTTTTTTTTTTTGGCGGTACTGGGGATTGAAATCAGGGGCATTCTACCTTAGAGCTATACCCCCAGCCCTATTTTTTATTCTTTATTTTGAAACTGGGTCTCACTAATTGCAGAGTGTCTCACTAGGTAGCTGAGGCTTGCCTGCGCCACCACGCCCAGCTCTTGACTTTTTCTTTTTAAAATGTAAATTTCTTGAAGGCAGAAAATTATTTAACTTATTTTTGCTATTCTCTATTGTATCTAATGAATATCCTGATATTTTAAATAGTAAATATATTGGGGGGATTTTTTTTTACATCTGCATTTTAAATGAGGTTAATGTCTGTATGCAAAGTAATTTAGCCTCCATTATATTGCCTTTGTTATATATATATATATATATGTTATAGATAGATAAATGGATAAATATATAAATATATTTAATAACAGAACATAGATCCTCCCCTTGGCTAAAATGATAAAACATAAATGAAAAATGAAGCAGTTCAGTATTTTTGTAATACTACATAATCATATCATTTTAAAAAATATTTTACTTTTCTTTAACAAAAAATATATAAAAAATAAAGAGCATTTCCAAACAAGTTAGTCAAGAAAGATTTTATTCATGACTATTGCAATAGCACAGAGAGATTGAACCCAACTTTATTGAAACAAAACATGAGAATTTGTTTAATCACTGAAGTGAGTTGGTGGAAAAATAGAAAGTAAATCGGGAGATTAGTCAGGATAATTTAATGCTCTGTATTTGTCAAGTGGGTCTTATCTGAGTTAGGCTCCCATACACTCACAAACACTGGAAGACAGAAACACCTGTCTTGATGATTTCACTTTAAGGAAAAAGTAGTCATTTCTAGATCTTTGCTCCATTTTTACTTTGATCCATCTTGAGTTGACTTCACTAAGGGTTTATTAATCTTATTTTTCTCAAAAAGCTTGTTTTATTGATATTTTGTATTATTTTACTCTCAATGTTATTAATTTCTGCTCTGATTTTTTTTTATTTCTGCCTTCTATTAGGGATAAATAAAGGTATTACTACCAATCTCTTATTGTATGGGAAAGGGAGGAGGAAGATGTGAGGTTGCATGTGGAAGAAATTACACAAAGTGCTGTATTCATGATGTTTTCAGCACTTGGATCTTCACTATGAGGTATAACTACAATATATGAATGAATATAAAATAAATGATACCTAGATCTTTCATAAAGATGTTCTTAGGTTATAATACTCGCAAGAGGCAGAGAAAGATAAACTTAGATTTCAAAGGGGAAGAGAGAATTTATAATTGCTGGTTATCTAAAGTAAAAGCTCTAAAAAAGGAAGGTCTAAAACCTATATTCAGTAAAAATAAAAATTCTTCACTTTTTGTCACTTTAAGATATCTATTTTAATTCCAAAAGAAATTAATCTAGAATGCACTGTATATTTATACAATTTTTATTCATGCAGCAAACAATAAAAGAATGATCTTTCTTTAATATTCATTATAGATGTTACTGTTTATTTTATAAATATCTAATCAAATACATTTTCTTGTTTCTATATGCTATATCTAATAATTCCAAATTAGATTTAAGAGTCAATAGGATTAGAACATCTTGCAGCTATTATATTATGCCTATGAAGGGCAAAGACCACATCTAAACTTGTAGTCACCTCTTTCTTTAAATCTAAGTTAATTAGTATTCTCTGAAGAAGAATCTGTCCCTAAATTCCTCCATTTCAAAACCATGATTTCAATAAATGTGAAAACAGAAAATCATGTTATTTCCTCAAAGATTCATGGATACAAGAATAAAAGAGAGATAATGCATTTCTCTAGAAAAGGTGGGTTTAGAGAAATGTTCTGATAACTAAAATACCAAAAGCTTTGACAGGCAGCACCAATATTCACAAGAACAAAAATGATTTCAATGCATTTGTCTTTTGAATTTCTCGATACCTCCAAATGATTTTCCATTGGCAAGCAAGTTACTGAAATTAAGTTCATCAAATTTAAATCCATCTTGAAAAGGGACATTATAGAAAAAGAACATCTCTGACCCAGCACAGATATTTTCCAATTAGTAGTGGGGGGGGGGTTCCCAACAACTCTGGGGATCTTCAAGTGGTGCACATGTTTGGATTCATCAGAGTAGGCTTTTTTTTCCCCCTCTTTTGCTGTCTCATCTACCATTGGTTCTTTTTCTTTTCTGGATGAGGCACAAATTCTTGTGTGTCCCCTAAGACTATCCATGTCAAACCTCTTCCAGAAATGCCAGAGACACAAAGTGCCCTCATCTTTCAGGAGAGAAGTTTCGTCAAGGTGATGAGAATGTTAATGCCATTTTGTTCACTATCTACCACATTGTATTTGCTGTGGTAGATGGTGAACATGTTATTTCCTCAATGATTCATGGATACGAGAATAAAAGAGAGATAATGCATTTCTCTAGAAAAGGTGGGTTTAGAGAAATGTTCTGATAACTAAAATACCAAAAGCTTTGATAGGCAGCACCAATATTCACAAGAACAAAAATGATTTCAATGCATTTGTCTTTTGAATTTCTCGATACCTCCAAATGATTTTCCATTGGCAAGCAAATTACTGAAATTAAGTTCATCAAATTTAAATCCATCTTGAAAAGGGACATTATAGAAAAAGAACCTCTCTGACCCAGCACAGATATTTTCCAATTAGTAGTGGGCAGGGGGGATTCCCAACAACTCTGGGGATTTATGATGATATTGACCACAAGTCAATAAGATACACTCCTGAATTCTTTTAGGTAGGAGTGTAATAAAAAAAATTAATTTTTGCAAGGAATAAAGTGGAGAAGATTATTAGGCAGAAAAAAACACAGCAATATTGAGTAAGACTCTAAAAAGCTGGTAAGAACTAAAAATGTTTATTATGATATTTATAATTTACTAGCACTAAATAATTGGATTTTGATAACAGAATTAGTTCTTTACTATCTTAAAACATTTTTTCTTAAATTCGCTACTCTTTTTTTTTTACTTTTTGTCTAATAGAATCCAGTTTATACATTTACTGATGACAGACCAACTCTTTAGAAATACTTCAGTTCAGCCGGGCGTGGTGGCTCACGCTTGTAATCCCAGCATTCGGGAGGCTGAGACCGGAGGATCCGGGTTCGTGTCCAGCCTCAGCTACCTAGTGAGGCCCTCTGCAACTTAGTGAGACCCTGTTTAAAAGTAAAGAATAAAAAATAGGGCTGGGGGTGTAGCTCGGAGGTAGAATGCCCCTGAGTTCAATTCCCAGTACCGCAAAAAAAAAAAAAAAAAAAAATACTTCAGCTCAACCAGGTATGCTGGTGCATGTTTGTATTCCCTGTACTTGGGAGGTTGAGACAGGAGGATCACAGGTCTGAGGACAGCCTCAGCAAGTAGTGAGACTCTGAAAACTAGCAAGGTCCTATTTCCAGATAAGAAATAAAATCAGGCTGGGAGTGTAGCAGGAAGGTAGAATGCCTCTGTGTTCAATTCCTGGTACCACAAAACAAATAAACAACAAAACAAAAAACCTCAGGTCAACTGCCAACACCTTCTCTTCTGTACCTTGTCTTTACTATTTTGTTCTCCCTATATGTGTCTTCATGAGTCATATGTGAATCCTTTATGTTCTCAAAGTTCTTTCAAAGGGAATAGTAAAGGAAGTGTTCCTTTGTAGACTGACTTTATTCTAAAATATTTTCTCAGTTTATTTATAGATTATATTTTCTCCATGTCAATTTATTTCTAAACCATCTGGAATTGTTTTGTGGATGGTAAATACGTAAGTAACATTTTATAAATATATATAGTTTATTTTGTCAGCCTATATACTAAATAACCTTAATAAACTTATTTTCCTTAATTGTATAGCATTTTTCTGCAATATATGACACTATCCATATCATATTTTACCTCTAGATAATATTTTTAGGTTCTGTTGTGTGTATTTTTGCATGGATTCATACTGTGTCTTATGATCATTAAGTTGTAGAGTATTTCTTGATAAAGGAAAATGTAAGCAATTTACCTTGGCATTTTTCAAAACTATCTTAAATATGACTAGGCTAGTTGTTTATAATTTTTTTTCCTCTTTTTCAAATGTCACCTTCTGAAAACCCTTCTGTGGCTATAATTGAAGTTACATTGAACTTAACCAATTTTTAGAGGAAAATAAATATATTAAAATATCAAAATATTTCCTCCCAAACACTTAGAAAATTAATCATTGAGTCTTATGTAAAGCTTCTAACCAATATTTTACATATTTCTCCAAAATGCTCATCCATATAATAAATTTTTATTAGGATCTTTTATTTCCATGTTTATTATAGATAATAATGTATATTTTGTTTAAAAGCAGCAATACTTTTGTTTTATAATGTTTTTGTTACTGCTTTTTTTATTTTGCTGATATAAAGGCCCAGCTGATATTATGTTGATTTTTACATCTAGCAGCTTTCAAAACCCAATAATTAATTCTAATATTTTTCTGTTGACTCTCTTACTTTTTTCTATGTAAGCTCATTGTAACTTCTGCAAAAAACCTTCTTACCAATCTTTACATGTCTTTGTTCTTTTCTTGTATTACAGCTCTGCTTCATCTTTGGCTCCTTATTTAAAGTTATGATAGTAGGCTTTCTCTTTTTTGTAGAAATTTTCATTTTGAAGTGCAAAATATTTTAAAGATATTCTGAAAAGTTTAAGTAGTTCCACTTACATTGCTAAAGATTTTAGTCATAAATGAAAATTAATTTTGTATACTTATTTTATTAATGAGTTCATATAACAGTCATATAACTATCATATAGGTCTAGAAACAGAACATTAACAGTATTCACAAAAGAACCCCTTGTACTCTTTCAGTCATTTTATTCTCTCTCCCCTCCCATACAATAAAGGTGACTTCTGTCATCTTCTAAGACTGTCCATCAGTACTGCCTGTTTTTAAGCTTTATATGGATAGGAACACATCAGAGGTATGCTTTTACTTTAGGCATCTTTTGCTCAGGTGATTTGCATATCTATATTGTTATGCATAGTTGTAATTTCAATAACTATAATCATTGTTAGATAATTTTCAGTGCTTTAAATACTGTGTATTTATCCATCCCAGTGTTGTTGGATATAGATATGCTTCTCTAGTATTCATATGTCATGAAGAGTACCCCTCTGAATATACAAGTCCTTGCATTGTGGAAAACACATATGCATTTATGTTGAATGCATGCCCAAGAATGGAAATGTTGAAATATGCATTGTGTAAATGCACACCTTCACTTACATTACTAAATAATTTTTCAAAGTAGTCATACCAATTTATCCATTTATCACTTGGGCATGAGAATATATCTATATATCTATCTATCATCTATCATCTATATCTATCTATGATTTTAGCCATTCCATTACATCCTTAGTAGTCTTGAATTGTGCTTTTAATTTTCATCTCTCTGATGATTAAGGACTTTTTTTGTGTGTGGTATTGGGAATTGAACGCAGGGGCATTCAATCCCTGAACTACATCCCCAGTCCTATTTTTTTTTATTCTTTATTTTTGAAATAGGGTCTCACTAAGTTGCGGAGAGCCTCACTAAGTAGCTGAGGCTGGCCGCGAACCAGGATCTTCCTGTCTCAGCCTCCCAAGTACTGGGATTACAAGCATGCACCACCATGTATCATTGTATCATGTATCATTGATTTTTGACTATGACTTTATATGCATTTTCTGTCACAACTATAAAAAATGCTACAAACTTAATGGCTTAGTATAACATAAATATATTACTTTACATGTTCTGATAGAAGTCTAACACAGGTTTCACTGGGCTAAAAATGAGTCAGCAGGGCTAAATTACTTTCTGGAGTATCAAAAAGGATAATCTATTTCCTTGCCTTTTCAAGCAACTAGACTCTGTCTTAATTTATTGGTCCTGCACACCTTCCATTTTCAGAGCCAAGAAAGGAAGTTGTGCTTCATATTACATCACCCTGATCTCTTCCCTCTTCTTCTTCCACATTCAAGACCCCTGAGATTACATTGTGCACACCTAGATACTACAGCACAGCACCATCTCTATCTTAAAAGCAAACTGAATCACATCAGCAATCTTAAATTTTCTTTGGCATGTAAGGTAGCACACTCACAGGCTCTAGAAATTAAGGCATTGGCATCTTTAGAGAGTCAATTTTCTGCTTACCATAAATATGAAATAGAGCTTAAGTTTCATATTTTATTCATGTTTATTTTATTATTTATTTATTTATTTATTTATTTATTTATTTATTTATTTATTTATTTATTATTTATTTTGCGGTACTGGGGATTGAACTCAGGGACATTCTACCTCCGAGCTATACCCCCAGCCCTATTTTTTATTCTTTATTTTGAAACCGGGTCTCACTAAGTTGCAGAGTGCCTCACTAGGTAGCTGAGGCTGGCCTCGAACTCAGATCCTCCGGTCTCAGCCTCCCAAATGCTGGGATTACAAGCATGCGCCACCATGCCCGGCTTCATGTTTATTTTAAATTGACCAAATATTACTTACTAAATGTTCATTACAACACTGTGTCAAAAATCAAGCATTTAGTCTTTTTCTAAACTATTTTTTCTGTTCCAACTGTCTGTTCTTATAACAACACCATGTGTCTTAATTCTACTTTTATAATCCTTGATATCTGCTAATCCTATAGTTAAATTATTTCTCTTCATGATTGCTTGGATAATATTTGTCTTTTCAATTATTACTAATATTTTGCAATGATATTGTCCATTTCCAAAAATTTGCTAGGATTTTGATTTGAGTATATTAAATATTGAAAAGCTTATATAATATTTCAATGTAAAGTTATTTGTTTACTTATTTATTATTTATTTATTTTTGTAGTGCTGGGAAATGGACTCAGGGGTAGTTTACCTCAGAGCTACACCCCTAATCCCATATATATATGGAAAAGGCTCTGGTTAAGTTCTTGAGACTAATCTCAAAACTGAGATCCTCCTATCTCAGCCTCCCAAGTACCAGGATTATAGACTTGTGATACCATGTTGGGTTATGTTTAGGCTTTTATATAATCAGTCAATACAATTTTAAATCTTCCTGTTTAGAGACCTCTAAGTTTTTGTAGATTTACTTAGTTATTTGATATTTTCTGTTACTACATTAAATGTATTTTTATTTTTCAAATTTTATTTTCTTTTTATTGCTGATACATGGAATATAATTGTTTTTCTACACTGACCTTTTATTCAGTGACCTTGTTATATAATTTTATTCATTTGTAGCCTTTCTATGGTCAGTCAAAAACTCTGTTCTTTTTCTAAGAAGTTTTAAACTCAACTTTGTAGGCTTTTTATCTTAGAAAAGATGAGAATTTGATAAACTGAATACCTGGGCATGTGAAAAACTAATAACGTCTCTAATATTGAAACCAAAAGGTCTTTCTGATCAGGTTCCTTATGCCCAGATAAATCCTGAATTCTCAGACTCCTGACAAAAGCCCAGAATAAACAAATATGTCCAGCAGAAAAGTCACTTCAGAAGGTCAGCTGGTTTCTGTGGTATTCTTCTCTGGAATCTTAGCTCTTTTTATTTCATGCTAGTAATTCAACAGCTCTCTGGTATTTTAAACAGAAGAGTTTTGAGTTTTATCTGACTTCTATAATTGTTTGTGTTCTCTTGATCCTGTGTGAGAATGGATATCAATTATTGGATTTTATGAAATCGTGTAATAATATTGCAAAGAACACATACTTCGTTCTTAATTTAGAAATCATAATTTTAAAAAAGAATTTTTGTTTCCCTGATTAACTCATTTGGTTAGCATTAAATCAAGTTTACCTATCCTATAGTTCATTTATTCTACATTTATTGGTTATGTCAGTTATTTAACAGATTAAAATTTGGCTTGTCAATTTTTTTTACTTTGTTTCACATGTAAACATTCATGTTTATTAATTTAACTATAATCACCACTTAAGAATATCCCCAAACATTAAAATATTCAATGGAAGAATGAATGTATTATCCTGTTTGTTTTTAAGATTGAATGAAGCAATGTGTAGGAATTTGTCTTTAATTAGTAAAGTTATCTTCAAATAAAAGATAAAAGTAAGTAGAGATTGCTAAAAAATAAAACAAAATAAGAAAGTTAGAATCACTATAATTGAATAACATACCAAAATGTCAGCCTAAACAGCTAGCTGTAAGTATATATGTAGGGCTTGCAGGAATCTTTGGAAATAGGGGTTTAAACCCCTTTGTTTTGTTTTGATACTGAGAGGCATTCTACCTCTGAGATACACCTCTGGCTTTATTTATTTATTTATTATTTTTAATTTTGAAACAGGGCTTCACTAATTTGTGTAGGGCCTAGCTAAGTTGCTGAGACTGGCTGTGAACCTGTGATCCTCCTGTCTCAGCCTCCCAAAATACTGAAATTATAGGCACCTACTACTACACCCAGCAGGAAAAAAAAAAAAAAAAAGCTTTTTCTATTTGTGTTTTCGCTGAATGTCATCTTTGTTCTTTCAGGTAAAGTTTCCTTTAATGTAAGGTAGGAGAACTAGTTGCCTAATCTCAAACTCATAGTTGCAGGATCAGAGAGGGAAAACAGTTTCCTCTGCTACTGCCAATAAAAAAATAATAATAATAATTAGAAATAATGATAAGGAAATATTCTGATCAGTGCATCCTCATTTTCTTAAGAGAGGTAAAGTTTGTTTGCAGAGGCTGAGGATGCTACTCAGTGGCACTTGTCTAGCATTCAGGAGGCCCTGTGGTTGATCCACAGTGCCAACTCAAAGCAACAATAAAAAAGAAAGGAAGCCAAGCATGGTGGTTGTGCATGCCTGTAATCCCAGTACTTGAGAGACTGAGAGAGGAGGAGCACACATTTGCAGCATGCCTGAGCAACTTAGTGAGACCTTTAGCCACTTAATGAGACCCTGTTTCAAAATAAAATTAAAAGGTTCGGGGCTATGACTCAAAAGTGGAAAACCCCTGGGTTCCATCCCCAGTAACCCACAAAAAAATAAAGAAATAAAAAAGGAAACAAATAGTCACAGTAATGCCTGCATTGCACATCAAATATTAAATAAATTTTAGATTATATTACATTTCTACAGTTGGGGATCAGAGCAATGTTAACAATACATGTAGTCAACGTAATCTGACTGTGAGAAAATGGAAATTCTAATCATCCTCACATTCATGGTAGACAAATGATCACTAGTAAATTGATTTGTCCCGTTGAGTCTCAGGTTCTTTATATAGAACATGTATGTTCATGACACACAAGCTCCTTAGGCTTTTGCATTGATAGAATTAGATAAAAATATGGTTCTAAAGTATATCAGAGCACATGGCCCATGATAGTCAATAAATGCAGTTCATTCCCCTGTTCTCTCTCTCAGATTGTAGTTTTCAGCCCATTAGCTGTGAGACCTTAGAGACTCACTCAACCTCTCTCTGTCTCAGTGTCCTGCCCATTACCTACACATCAAAGTGATGCCAAATCCTTCCTGATCAAAAGGATGTTTGGAGGATCAAGAGAACACTAAAAATTATAATGTTCTGAGAAGTTAAATTGATTATTAAGATGTAAGTGGTTATTAATATAGAAAGGATTACACTCACTTTCAAAAATTAATAACTCAGCCACTGCCTATAAACAATAAATTATACAATGCATGCAGTGCCATATGACTTGGTATTATTGGGTTATACTTTAAATTAATAACAAATTCCAGTGTTATTGCATACAATATTTATGCTGCATAAGTGAACGTTTATCACCATTAAAACTACTGGGTGAAGAATAAAAATGCCTAGAAATCAGTACATCTTAGAGAAAGTCAGCAGATGTTACTTCTGATGGACTCAGTAAAATCCATCTCCTAAAAATGAAGTGAGTTAGCAGGTTTTTGAGCGTAGTGAAGCTCTTTATTTCAAAGTTCTGTTCATATGCTAGATTAACATCTTTGTTTCTATAATTTTATATATGCAACTTTGCAGAATTGTTTTTTATCCATTATGCTAATTTTTTCATAAAAAGAGTATGTCTGCTACAATGAGAGATCTAGATATGGCTAATTAAACAGTAGTTAGAGTTGGGAGGGGGAAAAATACATTTTCTTCAGAAGGAAGATCTGGTTAGAATCACAGGAACTCATACTTCCAAGGTCTATAAGATTAATAAGATAAAATGTTCAAGATCAAATGTTATAATGAAGTGTTATTAACTGACACTGTTAGAGAATATTTGGTAGAATATTTGGAAGGGCTTATCTGTGAAGAGTGATGAAACTTTGGAAATTATCTGATGTATGACACTGGAATTTTATATCCTGATTCAACAAATCCTTACAGAAAAAAAGATTACTACTCATTTTTGTTATTTCATTTTATAAAGTATTTCATATCACTGCTCACTGATCCACCTACCCCACCCCATAGGCAAGGCACATCCTGGCTTCCAAATTTTGGTTAATTATATTACTTTATTGGTAATATAGTTCACCCCTCTTCTTCTTTTTTTGTTCCTTAACCTTATTTGGGTACATTATTTTTGGCAAACTGCAATACTAGGTTGATATGTGAGGTGAACACATTCCCTTCACTTCCCACTTCTAAAAGCCCTGTTTATATCGTATTTACTTCCTAATTCCAGAAGCCTAAGAACATATTAGTAATTGAACTGATAAAAAAACAAAACACTACATTTGACTTTAGCTGAAAGACTGAGAAGCAATTGCTTCTCTTTTGTAAACCATTTATGCTTCAAAAAAAATTTTTTTTGGTTGTTTGTTTGTTTTGTACCGAAGATTGAACCCAGGGGCATTCTATGTCCAGTCTTTTTTTTTTTTTTTTTTTTTTTTTTTTTTTTTTTTTTTTTTTTTTTTTTAATTTTGCAACAGGGTTACACTAACTTGCTGGGGTTGGCCTTGAAACTGTGATCCTCCAGTCTGATCCTCCTAAGTATTGATTACAAGCATGAGGCACCATACCTGAATGTTTTAAGATTTCTTGCAGGTTTCCCATTTCTGTGACCAAATGAAAAAGATTTATTCACAATCTCATTCTTTGCATTTATATTGCATTTTATATAACATTTTTAGTCTTTTTGTGGTACCTTTAATGGTGTTTACTTTTAATTAAACCTTAATTTTGAGACAATTATGGATTCAAATGTATTTGTAATACAGCATAACGAGAGATTCTATTTATTATTTTCCTAAGTTCTCTCAAAGATAACTGCTTGAAAAACTCTAGGTACACATGAAGACCACAATATTGGAATTGATATAGTGAAGCGTCAGAACATTTGTTTCACCAGAAAACTCCCTCATGTTGCCCTTTGATGCATCCTCCCCTCATCCATTTTGTTCACACTCTCCTTCTTATTTAACCCCTGGCAGCCACTAATCTGTTCTCCATTTCCATTTAGTCATTTCAGGAATGATATGCCAAGACAGGTGTGTTGGCCTCGGCTTATAATCACAGTGTTTGTGAGGCTGAGACAGGAGGATCACAGGTTCACGACCAGTCTCAACAACTTAGGCTATCTGCAACTTGGTGAGACCCTGTTTCCAAATAAAATAATAAAATAAGGCTAGAGGTATAGTTCAGAGGTAGAATGCCCTGGATTTGATCTACAGTTCCATGAAGAGAAAGAAAAGAAAAGAAAGGGAAGGGAAGGGAAGGGAAGGGAAGGGAAGAGAAGAGAAGAGAAGAGAAGAGAAGAGAAGAGAAGAGAAGAGAAGAGAAGAGAAGAGAAGAGAAGAGAAAAGAAGGGAAACGTTATGCAAACAGCATCATACAATATGCAAACTATGCAAACTTTTGGGATTTGCTTTCACTTACCATGATATTTTGGAGATGTGTCCAGATATTTTGTGTATGACTAGTTTTTTTGTTTGTTTGTTTGTTTGGTTTTTTTTGTTTGTTTGTTTGTTTTTTTTTACTGAGCAGTATTCCATTGTATAGATCTATCACTTTTTAAAAAATCATTTATTTTTTGAAGAATGTCAGGGTTCTTACTGGTGGTTTGGGACTGCTAAGAAAAAAAAAAAACTCCTTTATCAACAGATGAATGGATTACAAAACTATGGGATATGTACACAATGGAATTTTACTCAGCAATAAAGAAGAACAAAATCACATCATTTGCAGGGAAATGGATAGAACTGGAAAACATTATGTTAAGTGAGATTAGTCAGTCCCAAAAAGTAAAAAATTGGATGTTTTTCCTAATATGCAGAGAGTAGGAAGAAAATGGGTCATAAGAGGGACTCTAGATGAAGAAAGAGAAACCTTAGATGAGCCAAGATGGTGACTTAACTGAAGGTGATGGGAAGGGGGAAGAGGGAAACAACCTAATGCACATGATGTACATCAAAAAACATATCAAAGTCAATCACTAAACTGAACATGAGAAGGAGGGAGGGAGAAGGGAATTGAGCAGGAATTGGGAAGGGTTAAATGAGAGATGTGTGCATGTACAGTTCTACCAGCTTGTACCTAACAAGGATGTATGATTGCTATCCACCAATAAAAAAAAAAAAGAAAGAAAGAAAAAAAAATTCCTCTAACAATCTGAGCACATATTTTCCTATGAACAGAAGTCTTCATTAATCTGGAATATCTTCCTGGCAGTGCAATTCCTGGGTCAGATGATAGTAGTTTTAAAACAAGCTGTCTTACTGTTTTCCAGAGTAGCTATATCATTTCATTGTCCCATCAGCAATGTCTGAATGATCCAGTGCGTCTGTGTCCTCGTAGGGTTAGATCTAGATTATTGTAACTACAAAATAAAATAGGAATGTAGTGATATTGCATTATGTTTTCATTTTCATCCTCTGAAGGGCTAATGATGTTGAATATTTTTTCATGTGCTTACTTGTTATCTGTACATTCTTGTGGGCAAAATGTCTCTTCTTGTATTTTGTCTATTTACTAATTGAATTATTTTGTTCTTGTTGAATTTTGAAAATACTTTAAATATTCTAGAAATTCATCCATTGTGATATAGTTGGTTTGCAAATATTTTTCATATTTTGTAGACTGTCCTTTCTTCCCCTTTATACTAAGAGTTCCATAGAGTAAAACTTTTTAAAGGAATTTATAAAGTCAGTTATCTTACTTTCTGTCTTATATGTATTATGCTATTGGCATCAAGTCTAAGAACTTTTTGCTTTTTCATAATTTTAATAATTTTGTATTTTTACAGAAATTTTATGGATAATATTTTACATTAAAGTTCACCATCTCTTTTGTGCTAATTATATGTGATTTGGAGTCTTATATCAGGTTCATCTTCTGCCAGTTACACCAGTGTCATTTATTGAAAGGCTATCTTTCAATATTTTTTAATTTTTTTTTAAATTAAGTGAGGCATATTTGTGTCTATCTCTTTCTAGTTTATCCATTTTCTTTTATTAATCTATAAATCTTTCTCTCCAGTGAGCCAAAATAACTTCTTTTTTGTTTGTTTTTGAAATAGAATCTTGTTACTTTGCCCAGGCTGATCTGGAGCTCCTAGAATCAAGAAATACTTCCATTTTAGCCTCCGCTCGTAATACCTGGGACTATATACATCCACTGGTATACCTGACAACTCCACACAGTCCTGATTACTGTTGCTGTATGATGAATTGTGAAGTCAAGGAGACATATTTCTCTCTTTAATTCTTTTATGAGACTGCTCCTTTTCAGATCTTTATGAGCTTTTTGGCCTTGGCTGTTGGTGTTTGTGGGCTATCAACTTAATTAAGGCACAAAGAAAATCCAATGTACTTTCCAACCTGTTGTCTCTTTGGTCCTAGTGTCCCTTAGATGTCTGTCTCCTTTTATCATTTTCTGAGAGTATTCTGATACTTGTTTTGTATATTATAAGCATGTATTTTGGTTGCCTTTCTTGGTAGAAAAAAATGAAAAGGATCTCATAATCTTTCCAAGATCATTGAATAA
>PVLC010024629.1:0-24448 GCA_004027655.1 Graphiurus murinus | reverse complement strand
TATGCCTGGCGGCGTGGCGCCGGGGCCGCGGAGACAGGCTTCTTTGCTCTCTCTGGTCGGTCTTCCGGGTTCTGCTCAGCTGTATTCCAGTTTTCGCAGCGTTTTCCACCTTTTTGTTGCTTTTTTTCTTTTTTCAAAAAACTGGATCCACGACTGATTTGAATCCAGCTCACAGCGGCTCTTGAGACGTGTCTCACTCTGTCGCCATCTTCCCGGAAGTCCCTCAGTGCTTTTGTGAACTCATTTCAAATTGACAAACAAAAGTTTCCTGTGCACACACCCATGGGCTTAGGATGGGATAATAAACAAGGAATAAGAACTTTGAAGCTATCTCTTTTCCTTCAATCTTTTTTCTTATTATGAACCATGGCTCGATTAAAGACAGAGGCACAGGTGAAACTGAACTTGTAGGGCAACCAGACGGGCTCAAAGGCAAAAATGCAGAAATAATTGGAGATAATCATGCAAAAAAATGAAAGCCAAAGCTGAATATGGTTGTATAGTTCAGTTTAAGAAACACAAAATGGCCCAGCTTGGCCATAACTACTTTATCCTTAAATGATACCTACTATATATAAAGGAAAAAGCTGATATGTATTCAAAGTACTTAAAACATTCATTCCAACAGACTGAAATGTGAAACACCCACCCAAATATCAGCTGTATTCACACAGCAGTTTCATTACATTAAATTTTTAAGGCAGTGTCCTAGTTTAAATAAAAACTAAAATGTTTAGCTGAACCCATCATAAAATCAAGCTTCAAATTCCATATCTAATGCTTCAAGATTGGCACCCCTTTGCAGCTCAGTGCCCACATGAAATTTGAAAGGGATATGCAAAGCAAACAGTCTCAATCTTTCTATATAAAATTTATATAAGCAAATGTTAAACAGATGTATGGAATATTAAATAATTAATTATTGGCTCCCTTCTGGCTCAAGTTAAGGTGCCCAGTGCATGTACTTATTGCCTCTTGTTGTGAGTTGAGATTATCAGAAGGCTGACTATGAAACAGAGTTAAACATGCAGGATGTTTGTTGTAGAGCATCTTTGGAAGAAACACCTATGAAAGGGAAGGGAGAGGATCAAAAGTGGCAGAGGAATCAATCCAATTCTGGAACAGCCCTTAGCTGACCCCATAGGGCAGTCATGAGCTAGAGTAGCCCTTCAGAGTTGTCCTGATTTAGGCTGAGATGGCCAAACATGTATACATCACTTTGTCAAGTCATTGAATGTGGCTACCCTAGGAAGAGGTCTGATCTTGGGCAAGGAGGCTCTGTGAAACAGAAGCAAGTCCTCAAGGGTGAAGAGCAGAAGGCTATCTTCCCACAGTCCTCCTAGCAAGTGAAGCAAAAAAAAAAAAAACCCTTCATTGAAAGGAAGGACTCTAGGACTCTGTGTTCACCACATCTTATCCTCCCTTTAAAATGGTCATGAGGGAACAAAAATAACATAACCTGACCACAAGAAAGAATAGGAGAAGTGCTAAAAAACATCAGTTATTTGCTGCAAACCAAAACTACAATGAGACAGACATAGTGGAGTCATATACCACCACACCTGTAATCCCAGCTACTCAGGAGGCTAAGGCTGGAGGATCACAAGTTTAAAGCCAGGCTTGGCACATGCCTGTAATCCCAGTACTTGGGAAGCTGAGACAGGAAGGTCACAGGTGGGAAGACAGCTTCAGCAATGTAGCAAAACTCTCAGAAACCTATCAAGACATACTTCAAAACAAAAAATAAAAATAAAAATAAAAAGACTGAAGGTATATCTCAGAGGAAGAATGGCCCTGTGTTCAACCCCAAGATACAAGTTCCACAAAAATAAACAAGTTTGAGGCTAGTAATTGAGACCCTGTCTCAAAATAAAATAAAATGGTAGGAGATATAGCTCAATGTTTGCTTAGTATGTGCAAGGCACTGGGTTCAATCCAAGTAAGTTTCACACACCCCAAAAAAGAAATGCACAATGCAGTACCACTTTACACCCACTAGAATGGCTATCAAAATTGAAAATGAAGAGTGCTGATGAGGATAGAGAAATTGGAACTCTTGCACATGGCTGTTGGGAATATAAAATGATTCAGCTCATTTGGAAAAGTTTTGCAGTCCCTCAAAGTGTTAAATATAGAGTTACCTAGCAGCTCCACTCAAAGGTATTGAAAAGGATTGAAAACAGGTACTAAAAAAAAGTACATGAAATTCATAGCAGGACTATTCACAGTAGCAAAAAGGTAGAAAATCCATATGTCCATCCATGGATGAATGGATAAATCAATCATGGTGTATCCATCCAATGGAGTATTATTAATCCCTAAAAATGAATGAAGTTGTGATACAATACATACTGCAACATGAATACATCTTGAAAAATGCATGCTAATTAAAATAAGCCAGACACAAAAGGTCATATATTATATGACTATATTTTAATTAACTATTCATAATAGGTAAATATATAGAGACACAATGCAGATTGGTGATTTCCAGGGTCTAGAGGACAAGAGATGAAGAGAAACTGGTTAATAGGGGTGGGATTTGCTTTGAGGGTAACGGAAGTATTTTGAAATTAGATAGTAGTCATGTACAACATTCTGAATGTACTAAATGTTGCTGAAACATTAAAGTTAAAAATCGCTAATATAACATAAATTTTACCTTAATCTAAAATAAATAAATAAGCCGGGCGTGGTGGCGCACGCTTGTAATTCCAGCATTCGGGAGGCTGAGACCGGAGGATCCGGGTTCGCGGCCAGCCTCAGCTACCTAGTGAGGCACTCCGCAACTTAGTGAGACTCGGTTTCAAAATAAAGAATAAAAAATAGGGCTGGGGGTGTAGCTCGGAGGTAGAACACCCCTGAGTTCAATCCCCAGTACCGCAAAAAAAAAAAAAAAATAAAGTATAAAAAAATAGGGCTAAGGGTATAGCTCAGAGGTAGAATGCCCCTGAGTTCAATCCCTAGTACTGAAAAAAGATAATAAATAAAGAATTAAAAATAGGGCTGGGGCCAGGCGTGGTGGCTCACGCTTGTAATCCCAGCATTTGGGAGGCTGAGACTGGAGGATCCGAGTTTGTGGCCAGCCTCAGCTACCTAGTGAGGCACTCCACAACTTAGTGAGACCCTATTTCAAAATAAAGAATAAAAAATAGGGCTGGAGGTATAGCTCAGAGGTAGAATGCCCCTGAGTTCAATCCCCAGTACCGCAAAAAAAAAAATAAAATAAATAGAATGAGAAGGGAATTTCAATGTGTTAAAATTTCCACAATTTTCTGAAAGTCACTAGAGTGGATACTGATGAAACCAAAATCTGGAATACCACAAGAGAAAACAGAAGACAGGAGTGAGAATGGATCTTAAACCAGAGATATTAATTGAAAGTTTCCATATGGAAGTTAGTTGTCCCCAGAAAGACTCAAAACCAATGTCCAAATTAATAAATGAAAAAGAAAAGTTCACCAGGTGTAGTAGCCCATGCCTATAGCCCCAGTACTTGGGAGGATGAGAGAAGAGTATCACAGATTTGAGGCCAGCCTCAGCAAGTTAGCAAGGTCCCTCAGCAACTTAGCAAGACCCTGTTTCAAAATAAAAAATAATACAGGGCTGGAGTTGTAACTTAGAGGTAGAATTCCTCTGGGTTCACCCTCCAGTATAAAAAAAAAAGAGGAGGAAGAAGAATATGATGAAGAAGAATGAGGAGGAGGAGGAGGAGGAGAATAGGAAACTTGGAGTGTGTATTGGAAACACTTTTAAAAAAACCCTACCTCTAGATTATTACATTTTCAAGAACCCCAAAAAAATCTATCAGCACACTGTAATTTTATCTTAAAACAAAGCCCTCCAATCCACATACACAGAGCTGCCAGTTAGCCTCATTCCTAAGTGTAATCAAACAACAAAAGACCAGGCATTTGAGGATGATCTAAAAGATGACAAGGAAATACCAACAAAACAAATAGCAACTGGACCTACAGAAACAGATAATAAATGAGATAGGAAAGAACAATTAAAATTACCAAACAAAAATATATTCTCTTAATATCTTCACAAAGTATGAAAGATCACTTCAAAATTAAAACTAAGATTGCAAAACCAAACATTCAATAAAGCAATTTAAGAAGAACTTTAAACTGTAAGGCAAAAGTATAAGAAAGGACATCAAGTGGGGGCCAGAATGTAGAGCGATTCCAGCTGTCAAGCATTGCTTATAGGAGTGCAAATTGGTCCACTAATTTTGGACCATGTATCTAGTAGATACATAGCAGTATCTACTAGAGTCAAAGGTAAACATGTGCCTACGTTATGACCCAAAATGCTACTCCAATGTTGATACCTAACAATTATGAATTCATATGACCACCAAAACACATGCACATAAATATTCATAGTAACACTATTCATAATATCCCCAAACTGGAAGCAACCCAAATATCCTTCAATAGTATCCAATAATTTGGATAAACAAATTGAGGTAATCACAGAATACAATGCAACAATTAAAAGAAATATATACTAATGCATACAACAATATTGCTCAATTCCATAAAATAGAGTTGACTTAGATAGATCATAAATTTAACAGTACATAATATATTATTATCAGGTGTGGTGGCACACGCTTGTAATCCCAGTATTTTGGAGACTGAGACAGGAGGATCACAGGTTCACGGCCAGCCTCAGCTACTTAGTGAGGCCCTGTTTCAAAATACAAAATGAAAATAGGGCTGGGGTGTAACTCAGAGGTAGAATGCTCCTGGGAGCAATTCCCAGTACTACAAAAATATTATTATGTATATATGACTTTCTAGAACAGAAGGACTAATCTATGGTGATATAGACCAGAATAGTTTTGTGGAAGATACTTTTAGGGATGGACTTTTGTGGAAGCTACTGGCCAGAAGGGGGCATGAGGAGTCTTCAGAGGTCCTGGAAATGTTTGAATATTTATGAGTAGTGGTTACATGAGTGGGGATATATACAAAAATTAAGCTGTACTATAGATTCCCAAAGTCAGTGATACTGCCCCCTGAGGGGACAATAGAATGATGGAGGGAGGCACAGTAATAGCCTAAGGTGCAATAGGGGTATGGGATAAAACTAAGGAGGCAATGGAAGCACCAGGGGTGAGCTGAACACTTTTTTTCTGAGGAGGTGGTAGGGCAATAAATTTGGGAATCTCTGCTACCTATACTTTACTGTATATAGGTTATGTCTCCATAAAATAAAAATATAAGAATATGAAACAAAATGTAAGAACTAAAAAGAGTAACATTTACTGGAGGGGAAAAATTACTCAAACATGCTAGAAAATAAATTTAGAACTAAAGAAAAACTTGAGTTCAGGTTGAAATGGCCTACAGGATGCCCAGCACAAACATACCCAAGCAAATATACAACTTTGTGAAAGTTCAGAACACTAAGGACTTAAAAAAGACCCTAAGGCTTCCAGAGATTAAAAGATTTATATAAAATATCAGCTTGAAATTCTATACATAGCCAAATTGTCAAACAAGAATAACAATAGAATAGACTTTTATGAATACAATAAAGACTTTTTGAGGTATGCAAGAATTAAAATACTTATCTCTTGTTCAACTTTCTCTTAGGACAGAGATGAGAATGTATTCCAACAACCCAAAGAACTACTGAAGTACATGCCAACATCACTACCAACCAATAACAATTGAACAACAGACAGATATCCAAAAATTCTCCACTATTGCAACTATGCAACACATCTAGAGAGTAACCAGTCCAGTTTGAAGCAAATGGTTAGATACTGTTAGAGAATGATCTTCAGGAGATAAGAGGATTTTATTTGGTATGTAGTATCACATAACTGAAATATTAAAAGAACTTAAGTGCTAAACATATGGAATACCTAAAACAAGAATTAAAGCCCAAATATTATAGTGATACATGCATATCCATGTTCATAGCACAACAATTCACAAATAGTCAAATTATGGAACCAACCTCATTGTCCACCAATAGATGAATGTATAAAGAAAATGTGGTATATACACACAATGTAACTAAATTCAGCCATAAAGAAGAACAAAATTACGTCACTTACAGGAAAATGGAAGGAACTAGAGAATATTATGCTAAGTGATATCAGCCAGTCTCAGGAAGTCAAGGACCATACATTTTCTCTCATATGTGAAAGCTATAGAGAAAATAGGTAACAGAAAGGACTTCAGATAAATGAGAGAGTCCAGTAGAATAATGGAAGGGAATTGGGGGAGAGAAGTGGGGAGTGTAAAAAAATGATTGGGAAGGAAACAGTTCAAATAATGCTAAGCCCATATATGAAAATATCACTATCAATCTCAATAACATGAATGGGGAGGGAAAAGGAAGGAGTGGGGTGGAATATGGAAGGAAATAATCAAGTGATGTGTGCATGTATATTTGTATCACAGAACCTCATTATGATGTATAATATCAATATACCAATAAAGGAATAAAAAAGCCCTCAAAACAAACAAAATTTTCTGTCAAAATATTAAGCAATCAGTCCAAATTGGAACAGGAAGCCAATCAACAACAATAAGAAAAAGGTAGATTCCAAGAAATAAATAGAACAAGAAGCTAAAGGATCCTAGTACTTAGGAGGCTGAGACAGGAGGATCACAGATTTGAGGGCAGCCTCAGCAAGTAGCCAGATTGTCAGCAACCTTGTAAGACCCTGTTTCAAAATAAAAAATAAATACAGAGCTGCGGATGTAGCTTGGAGTTAGAATGACCCCAGGTTCAATCCTCAGTACCACACACAAAAAAAGAAACTAAAAGATATTAGGACTATTGTGAAGAAGGCATATGTTCCTTCTCCCATCTATAAAAAAAATGCAATAAAACCCCCAAGAATGCTGGGCACAGTGGTGCACGCTTGTAATCCTAGTACTTGGGAGGCTGAGACAGGAGGATCTTGGGTTTGAGGACAGCCTCAAAAAGTAGTGAGACTCTCATTAACCTAGTGAGACCCTGTTTCAAAAAAATAGGGCTAGGGATGTAGCTTGGAGGTAGAATGCCCCTGAGTCCAATCCCCAGCAAAACACACACACACACACACACACACACACACACACACACACACACACACACGAATAACAAAAACCATACAAGAAAATCAGGTTTAATATAAAGAAAACTAGAATATGGTAAACTTTATACAAAAAGTAAATAATATAAAAAGGCACTCCATTTGAACATGCTATTTTGAGAAGCATGAGATTCATGACACTGTAACTACAGAAATAGAAATGAAATCCCAGTCCTATATTGTACTGCATTAAATACTTTTACCAGAGTATAATACTGCAAACACAGCTTTACTCTCAATTTTGAGATAAAACCTGTAACAAACCCCAGAAGACCTAATTATAATGAAAGAACAATAGATAGTGAAGAAGTACAAATACAGTGATAATGGTACTGCAATATAAAAATTTTGTCTCCCTAACATCTATTTTTGTACTGGGGAATTGAATTCAAGGTCATTCTACCTCTGAGATACACTCCCATCCCTATTTTATTTTTATTTGGAAGCAGCGTCTCACTAGTTGTGGAAGGTCTTGCTAAATTATTAAAGCTGACCTTGAACCTGCAACCCTCCTGTCTCAGCCTCCCAAGTACTGGGATTAAAAATGTGTGTCATTATACTAGCTCTCCCTAATATCTTGAGAGCTGTTAGCTGCCGTTAGCCATCCTAAGGGAAATTGCCTTGGATAAAGACAATCACCCTAACCAAGGCCATGCCTGTTTTCTTGAAGTCCACATTCAATTGTTCAACTTGAAAGTTTGAAGGTCCATTCCCTTACTCCAGTTTAGAACATCTCTGAAAGGTCATCCAGCTTTATAACTCCCTGTAGGATTGGCTAAGCCCATTTTTGATACTGTATCAAAGTCCACTTTCTCCATTTGCCTAATCTTGATCCTTTCCCACCTCTCTCCTCCACTTCTCACCCTTCTTTCCCTTTCCTTGCCTTCCACTGGTTGTTATTCTAGGAGAACTCCCTGGGAAATTTCCTGCACTTTAATGCTTCCTGGTCCTTGCCAAAGAGCCTCTCACAGGTGCTTTTACAACATAGTAGTTTACATCCTCAAGGCCATCAGAGGGATCTAACTTCTAGGAAGACCTGGCTCTCTTTTCAAAGGCTTGACTGATTAGGTCAGATCCACCTAGGATGATCTCCCTTTTGATGAGCAAAAATCCAATTGACCCTTCATTATATCTCTGTAAAATCTCTTCACCTTTGCCATGCTCTATCATTTATAAGCAAGTAATATATTCTATCTAAGCTCAAGTGGAGAGGATTATGCAAGGATTGGTATATTAGGGGACAGAAAACTTGGGGCCTTGTAGAATTGCATCTCTCACAAATGGGCCCTATCTTGTGCCTCAATCCCACCAGATAACAGGAAACTTAGTCAATTCCACATTTTCCCAGTTACCTCAGGGGTTTCTTTCTAATTACCAAATGCTGTGATCAAGCAATTCAGGATTTTCTTCTCCTTTGCACCAGGCTATCACCTACATCCTGTGAGGCTCTTAAATTCTCAGTGTTTCAATAGAAAGAGAGAAGAGAGAAGAGAGGAAAGAGGAGAAAGGACAGATACTCTAATCCTTGTGATTGGCAACTTGTCCATAACAGTATCCACTCCAAAATACAATCCCATCCAACCATCAGAAGTGGGACCCTTCATGACAGCTTTCAAGGACATTCCACAACCTAACCTGAGCCTGCTTTCAAGATGCATATTCCATGCCACTCTCCCCTGTAACAACCTGTTTGAGCTTTGTTGATCTGGTATGAAGGGAGCACTAGGACTTTCCAGGGTACCATCCAGGAAGGGAGCACAAGTTGCCTTGCTCTTGAACTTCTACTGCCTCCCTACCTTAGGCCCTACCTCCAGGAACAGGAGTAGAACTCATCAGTAAATTGGCAAATACTCCTTGATACACTGCTAAAGTGGTAGATGAAGATTTGAGGGATAATCCAAGACTGTTTCTCGTTTTAGTTCCCAGGACCCTTGGATGGGTGCTCCTTGAGGGTAGGCTCTGCCCCTTATATTCACTGAGCTAATACCGTTTGTTGAGTTTCGAGGGCTCACTGGGATTAGAAGCATGGTGAGAATTATCTAGATGAGAAAAGAGTGTCCCAGACTGTACTCAGTCTGATGCCAGTGACCCTCTCGCCCTGCAGCATGGCAGGTAGGGCCCTGGTCTCTTTGGCTATGGGAAATGCTTTCCAGAGGAGGAGCTTAATGTGGACTGCAACTGCTACCAAATATGCTGGGGCACCCAAGGCACTATTCTCAGGAGTGGCTGTCTCTAGATGTACACAGCAGCAATGAGAATCTTTGGGGCTTGAGAGAAATAAAACCAAATGCACCACGACCAGAACCTGATTCTGTCTTACTTCTCTAGAAGTAGAAATGAAGCCTTGTGGAGCATAAAGGGACAGATGAGGGGCTGTGCAGTACAGCAGCCTTGACATTTGCTAAGCTTCTACCCCGGATCACATAGGTTGTCAGGACTTTATAGGATATTCTTGTTTGCCTCTGGAATCTTGCATCATCTTCTGACCAGCCCTTCCTTCTCTTCCCTTCCTTTCCCTCACTTTCCCTTTAGTTATCCTCTCTCCTCTCTTCTTTTCAAGTCCAGACTTTTTCCATCATGCCATTCATTGGTTCAGCTAGCTCAGTTCCAAGTGAGTGGACAGGCTGAGTTTGAAGCAGGCAAGCCCAATGTTCAGAGCCAGTAAGCAGAGGAGTTCTAAAAGCCCCCACCAGGGGTCGCCAAAGCTCTGGTATTCCCTAACTACTTCAAAGGTGATTCATTTCCTTAATATTTTGTAAAGCATAAATAAGATTAAAATTAAATAAGACAAAATGTCCGATCAGATCATTAGAAGTATTTCACTGTCACTAAGTAAAGTATGTCACTAAGTAAGGTATGAAGGGAAGGACTATGACTCTTTGAGCATTAAGGAGGGATTTCACTGTTGAGGGTGTCATCATATGGGCTTTAGTGGGGCACAGGTTTCAGGTCCCTGAGGTCTGATGACCATAAACCCAGGGCCTGTCACATGATCCATGCCTCTACTCTCAGAGTCTGAGAAGCAGATATTTCTTGCAAAAATGAACTCACAGATGGAACATCAGGACAAAGCCGATTCTCCCCTGAGTGAACCTGACAAAAATTCAGAGAAACCTAGATCACCCCAGAGATCATGCCACTTCCAATCCCCTACACACACACACACACACACACACACACAATTACACACATTCCCCAAGGATAGGGAGCCAAGGTCTCCCAGACATTTAATGGCAGAGCTGTAATGAAAGCCTATATCTCCCAATTCCCAGGAAGGCTCAGTAACAGAAGCCAAATTCTTTTTACTTCCACATAAAAGCTGTGGTAATAGGAGAAAGGAGTTTGGCAAGGCACAGCATGAACCAAATGTATTATACAACCAGGTTTTAGACTTACCCATTACAGAAAGATGTGGACAAATAATCACTGGATGCTGAGAATTGGGCTTGTGTGTTCTGAGGTGGGAAGTGGTGGTAGGAGACCAAGAACAGGGAAGTGTGACAATAAATGGCACTGTTCTCCTCATAGGTGAGGTCCTCTGTGGATTCTGTTCAGACCATGCTCCCATCTTCAAGGAAGAGGTGATGTCTGAAACCTCGTTATTTTCTCTAGGGCTCACAACTGTCCCAGAAAGAGGTACCACAAGACATGATACAGTTAGGACAAGCAGAAGGGTCCTGACTCATCCTCAGAGTTTCTTCCACTCAATCCCCTTGTACCTTCCATGTCAAGCTCGTCTGCCCCTGCCCACCCTAAGGCCTCCTTGCCCCCAGACTATATTCTTTCCTGGCCAAATTTCTGCTCACCCCTCTATGTCTCCTTTCTTCCAAGACCCCCTCTGACATCATCTCCAGCAGGCATCCAATTCCATGAGTAGCATATAAGAATTTTGATGTTGGGCCAGTAGTTGTCTTGAATCTTTGCTTCTATCCCAATAAGGGCTAGATCAGGTAACAGATTCTTTATGCTAAAAGTGTAAGCAATGCATGGGGGAGAGAACAGACAGTGGATAACCAGCCTTCGTGTGTGATCCTCCCATAGTCCTCCTGCAAGTCAAGCTCCACATTGGCCAGAAGTCAGTATCTTCCATCTTGGGTCTTTTATCCTCAAGAATCAGGGCTGGGTGATGTACAACAATATGAAGATACTTAATGCCACTGAACTGTATACTTAAAGTGGTTAAGATGGTGACTTTTATGATATATATATATATATATATATATATATATATGTATATATGTATACTAATATACTATCTAAACTGTTTCTCAGAGTGATAACCCTTAATGCCTCACAGGAACCAGAGGTGGAAGTGTCTGGAGGTGTTGTCTATAAAATTTCTCCCAGGACTGAACTGAAGATAAGGGCTCTGTTACAGAAATTGGTTTCTTAGATTTTCCAGCCCTTTCTGAACTCCATGGTATTCTTGGAGGCTCCCCTGAATCAGGGACTTAAGTCCAGGTTACAGATAGGCCTGTTCCCCAAGACTAGATCACCACTCGGTCCTCTGGTCACCACCTTTCTGCCCACTCTGACAGTCAGCTAGACTTGCATTCTGCATCATTTGTAGAATTAGAGTTAGCTATTCTCATCTTTTACATGAGAAACAATCCCTTCTGTCTCTGCCATAAATATCTTTGGGATCTTAGTACCTATGAAAAGCTTTCCCTTTAAGCTCTCTTAGGAGCTACAGGTTATTTCTGAGGGAGTCCTTAATTGCTCCTGCCCTACCCAATGTGCTCTCATATTTTGTCCCCAAGTACTTTAACATGGCCAGCAGCTGGCCTCCATGTATCAACGCATATGTCTGGATGCTCACTCCCTACCCTGTAGCTCTTAACACCTCACTCCATCCAACATAAGGCAACAACTTGATTCTGACCAGCAAACATCAAGAAAATTTCTGACATATATGTTACTTCCATTCTCACCACTGGAATCAATGATAGTCAAATATCAAAAGTACAAGGTAAAAATCCAGTGGTTCATTTCTTCAGATACAGCCTCCCAGCATATTTAGCAGAGTCTTGTTAAATCCCTCAGAGAGGGTTTACATGGAGAAGGGAGTGAGTACTTAAGGACTTATGTACTTCCAACAACCAAGATCTCTGGGAATACTTCCCTGGTCTGGAAAATCCAGCAGAAAGACTATACACTGAAAATGACTTTTCTAGCACACATAAGCAATGGCATATGCTTCCTGATCCAGCCAAAGCACCACAAGTAAAGTGACTAGTCACTACAAGTATTTCCCCACCCAAGTTACAAAGGTCACTATATGAATGATATCATGTTAACAACTGTATGAGATGAGCTAGGTGTGGAGGGAATGTTAGCAGCCTTAGAAAACATAGGCATTTCAAAAGGTGGTAGGTAAAGCCTGAAAAGATCAGGAGCCTTCCATATCAATAAAGTATTCAGGGGTCTGATGGTCAGGGGCATGCTAGGATTTTTCCTCCAAAGTAAAGACAAATGATGGCATCTCATACCTTCTACTTCTCAGAAGGAAGCACAAGTCCATATAGGCCTCATTGAGCTTAGAAGTGGGAACCAAGGAGTGCAATGTACCCACTTCCTATCTGCCCTAATGATCCACATTGGAATTTGTACTTTCAGCTGTTGGGGGCAGGAAGGCTGGTCAGAGCTGGAACTCATGCCTTGAGGGAACGTCCCCTCAAAAGGCCACAATGACAATGCAGAAACAGGTTCTATCCGTCATCCTGCTGTGTCCTTTACCTAAAAAGGACACGGTCAACCTTGACCAATCATGCAAGCCCACACAAGTTTACCTGACCCCCCTGACCCCAGCCCTCACCTCTAGCTACTTAAGCAGTCCTTCTTTAATAAAAAATTGAGGCTTGATCAGAACCCTGTCTTGCCTCCATTCTTTCGCATCCCTTGTTTTTCTCATTCCCTTAGGTTAAGCCGCCTCGGTCTCCCGTTCACAACCCCCGCTGGCCGGGGCATTTAATGGCGCCCTACGTGGGGCCCAAGGTCTAGGCCTTCCGGGGAATGTCTGCACACCGCTGGTCCAGCCTTACAGTCTCCTGAGTTGCCACGGAAACCGCCATGAGGGAAGACTCCTCTTTGGATCGCCACGGAAATACCCGTCCATGAGACTGATCCTGGTTAAGGTAAGCAGACGAATTTTTCAAACAAGAATTACCCTAAAGGCTTCTACGATAAAAAGTCTCCCCTTCTACATTGGTCTTGGATTTAAGGCTCTCAATCACGTCCAGTCCGCTAACAGGCACTTCGCTACGCTGATTCGGGAAGTGTGAAGGGTACCGATCTGGCTATGCGAAAGCTCTGAATCACTCTGACAAAAGGCCTAGTTTCTGGTTACTCCTTGTCACGAGTCCCACAAACTCTGAACTCACTAAAGTCTTAGTGGTTGCTTCCTGGTATGGGGCCTTATACATCCCGACCTATGACACATGAGCAGGGCCCCTCTTGGGCTAACAGACACTGTGACTAAGGCTTGTAATCCAGTTTCTTGGTACTGTCTGAGCTGACCTGGCACGGGGTTTATACGTTCCAGAGGCCTACGCGGAGGACACAGATTCAGGAGCCTCTTCCGGCACCAACATGGGTTCCTCTCTTAGTTCCCATGAAATTTTCCTTAGTGGGCTCAAGGTGTCGTGGGATAACACGGTCCCACTCGTGGGTCCTTGGCCTCCGTGATAAAAAGAATTTTAACACGTGCCAGTTGGGGACAAAAGGTAGGTATTTATTCAGGGAAACAAGGGACTGGGAAAAACAGGTAAGCAGAGATCTTCTGTGTCCTGGAGCAGGAGGGCAGGAGAGAGAGAGTCCTTGCCTCCTTATTCCTTATATCCAAGGGGGTTGGCCTAGAAGTCTGGAACACAGGTATAGGTGGTCGTCCAAAAGAGGGTGGGCACAGGAAGTTAGATCCTCCTCTTCCTCAGGTTTCAAGATGGATATGACCTTGGCCGTGAATTTCAGGTGGAGGCAGGGCTTCCGGGGATTAGGATGTGGGACCTCCTAAGAAACTTCCAAGGGGTGGAGTTAGCTTAAAACTCTTCAGAATTTAAAACTATATTTTTTCTTTTCCTCCCAGTGTCTCCTTCCTTCCTAAATTTTATTCTTCCTATTCTACCTCATCATTCCCCCCCCCTGAGACTTTTGGTCCATTAATCTTAAGGGGGTTGTAGAAGGAGGAAGGTCCAACTTCTGTAATTTCTTCGAAGCTGACAAGGGGGCGTTGACCCTGCCTATCCAGGGAAAGAAAGTCTCCCCCTAACTGATCTGAAGGAGACGTGGGGAGGTCAGGGCTTTTTTTTTTTTTTTTTGGCTGCTGAACCATCATCCTCTGACGTTCTGGAATAGAGGGCATAAATATGCAAGATATTAGTCTTAGGCAACAGCAAGCTAAACAACAGGAAAGTATACTGATGCAAGGTATACCAGCCAAGAAAAGGAAAGATTTATCCCATCCAGATATTAACCAATCACTTTCTGGGAAAGGAAAAACATCCACCAGGGTAATGTGGATGGATTGGAAGTGGGTGTTGGCCCACAAATCCAACATGTACTTTTTTAGCATCTGTGTTATACTGTTGTAACCAATCCAGGAAAAAGTTTCCTTTTTTTTTTTTACCTGGGAGAACAGTGTAAAGATTAGGAGACAAATAAGTTTACTCAGGATAGGCATAATGAAGTTACAAGACAAAAATAGGAGAATAAAACTCATCCTGATCCAGTCTTCTTGAATAGTACTTTTAATCTTCTAGAAGCTCACAGGAATATAGTTCGCAGATCTCGTTAGTATTTGGAGGCTTACTGCCAATTTTAGGGCCTTGTTTCTGGGAAGCCTCAAGAGGGAGATTTAATTCTAGACATATGAATCCAGGAATGTGTTCCTGTAGCATAACAGCTGTGGGAGTATTAAGAAGAACCTGGAAGGTACCCATTCATCTTGGGAGAAACTGATCTGTGGGTGAGTCCTTTTTCCAGGTTTTGAGTAAGACATAATCACCTGGTTATACTTTTGCCAGGTAGGTCGAATTATCAGGAGTTGGAAGAATTTTATTTTCACATTCTAATAAATCATTGTGTACTTGCCCTAAATTAATTATATATTTAATCATCTCCTGTGTCTTAGGGTCAGTAACAGGATCTGAGGTTAGAAAAGGTCTCCCATAAAGCATTTCATAAGGACTCAGTTGGAGAGGTTTTAGGAGCAATTCTAATTCTTAATAGAGCAATGGGCAGTAGGCGTAACCAGGGCTCTGAGGTCTCTTGACATAGCTTTCCCAAGGTGGTCTTAATCTGTAAGTTAGCCCTTTCTACCTTTCCTGATGACTGAGGATGCCAGGAACTATGGAGATGGTAAGTTATGCCCAGAGCTCCTGAAATCATCTTTGAAATAAAGGAGGGCCCATTGTCACTTTGGTGTGACCTGGGGAGTCTAAATCTAGGAATGGTTTCTTTTAATAATGCCTTAACAACTTCTTGGGCCTTTTCAGTCTAGGCAGGATATGCTTCTACCCACTCAGAAAACATATCAGCAAAACAAGGGATACTTATATCCTTGGCATAGGGGCATCTGGGTGAAATCTATTTGCCAGTCTTCTCCAGGGAATGTGCCCCATCGCTGTACTGCGTTACTATGGCATAGCCTGATTTTTTGAATTCCCTCACTGATGAAGCTTCTCCCATCAGTAAAGCATTCTACATCAGGGTTAGTTAAAGGCTGATCACCAAGATCAAGCCTACTATCCTACACTTTCTTTGGTTATACTTTCCTACTGGGTGTTCAAGGCCAAGTAGTTACCCAATATTGGACAATCATGAATTGTATATTTTGCTGATAAAGTCAGTTAAGGCTCCTCAGGGTTACTCCTGTGTATGTGAGGCTTTGCCTCTCATCTGCAAGGATGGGTCATGTTTGCTGACCATTCGCTTCCCTTGAAGCATAGGGGACATTTCCTGTCCAATGACCCTTCTTATCGTGCTGGAGGCTCCTAGTCTCTGGGGCCTTCTTGATCTCCCTGTTTTGGGAGGTCAGATGACTCACCGGAGTTGCAGGGCCTTAGTCGAGGTCTTTTCCTGGGACCTATTTGACCTTGGAAGGGCTAGAGCCAAAATATTGGCTGTCCTTTCAGCCCTTTTATTTCCTGATTGTACTCCAAGACTCGGTGGTTGAAACTGACTCAGATGGTCAGTTTCACCAATCCTTTTAATGATTATGGGTCAATATTATAGCCTATTTTTCAGATAATGGCTATCAAAACACTGCTTATTCTGTCAAAAAATACATCTGTAATGTTAACAGACAACAATTGCAAAGATGTAATAGTTCTGATAATGTTTGGTGACATAAATAAATTCTCATTTAGATTTGACTTTATATGTCTATATAATAACCCAATAATTTTTAACCAGAGTGGCATTAGTTTGGAATGTCAAATGTTTTATCACCTCTACCTTTGCTTGAAGATGATTATAATACAATTTAGGAAAATGCAAATATCAACCTAAGAAAAAAAATTACTATTAAATCTTTTTGTTTATAGGATATCAAATTGGTAAGGCAATTTCTTAAGATCTGGGTTCTAGGATACCTAGGAGACATAAATATATTTAACTAATAAAGAAGCCAGTAATAATTAGCATGATACATAACAGTTAACAATTTTAACTTAACCTTAACATAACCTTTGCTTAGCTACTGGAGTGAAATTTAGAAATTGTGGCTCAATAAGGTGACTATGATTATAAATCTATGTAGGTTAACAGCATTGATAAAAAATCAAATAGCTCTAGAATTTTTATAAGTTTAGAGACCAATACTAATAATCAGAAATAAGTTCATTACCTGATAGATGGTTGTATCTCTCTTATATAGTAAACCATTTATTTAAAGCAAAACAGGTGTAAACCAAGTCTTAGTGATGGATTTCTGAACTGTACTGAAACATAGATGGCAGAAGTTTTTAGTAACTTAAGACATCAATACAATACACATTGTATAGAGATCACTTATTAGTTAGCTTTCATTTATATAAAACCCATATACCTTTATCTTTATAAGCTCTTATGAAAGATTTAGATGAAACTAGATACATATCATATTTAGCTCTCAGATATATACACATCTATGGCCATATATATATATATATATATATATATATATATATATATATATATATGGCGTCAAATATAGTAACCCAAAGTTATAGCTGTTCATTTAACTTGAGCTACTAAGTAACCATTGAACATGTGTAAAATACAGGCATTTACCCCAATTTGCTAAGATGCAGCTTGCTAGGTAATCAAAACAGTAAACATAAGAGATATCTTGCAAAGATCCACCCTTTTAAGCTGGTCCTTAGTGAATGTTAAGAGCACAAAACCAGTGTTTTAAATATAAAGAACATAGGAAATTATAAGTTAGCCATTTAGAATAAAATTTTAGCAATATAAAGTCTCATTTCAGATGAAAGCATTTCCTCTCATTATAATACCTCCTCATACTTATAAATCTATTATTTGACTTTTTAATGTCTCAACAAAAAATTTTAAGTTTAAACAATTTAGAACAATCCTTACATTTAAACAATCCTTACACTAAAACAATCCCTCTACCAAATTTTAATTTAGATAACTTCTTTTGGGTAAGAAAAAAACACTTAGCACTTAGATAAAACACTTGACATTTTTAATATTTGTTTATCAAAACACAGCCTAAGAAATATTTTTTTCTCTTAGCCTTACATATGTATAGCACCACATATTAGAACTGACCCTCAGTAACTCAGATTTAAACATCCAGAAGGCTGCAATGTTAAACTGCTCCTTACATAAAAAACAAAACAAAACATGTTTACTAGACTCAAATATATTTTCTTTTGCTAATGTTAAACCAAGAATACTTTACAGTTAACAACTGATGTTAGTATTTAACTTACTTATAAAGATAAGCCATTTATAAGAAAACTTACTTATATTTACTTAGTTTACCCATTAAATAGCCCATCAGCACTTTAAGTCACTACTTTTAACAAATAAAAGAAATAAAAATAAGCATTGTAATTGTGAATATCAAATAGGAACAGACATGTAACCTTAATTGTCCAACCTGGAAAAAATCTGTTAACTTTTAATGACATATCTTACTTTTTAATAAACTAAAAAACACTTATGTGTTAAAGACTTAAGTCACGTGAACTAAAAGCTATTTGGATCCATTTTAACTTAATGAGCGCTCTTTATAAGTTAATTTTGGTACCACGTGGATATGTTTGTATGGATACAACAACATATGTCTTATAGTTTTAACTTGCCAGGCATTGAATCTCCATAGATAACTAATTAGAACCAGATGTATAGTCCCCCAAATTAAAATATATCCTATCACAGATGTTTGTCATGTAACACAATGAGTAATAGATTCTAGAACAGAGGACACAAAGCATGGAAGTCTCTACAGTAAGCAATGTGTTGAGCAGGACTGCCAATCATGGATGATACAGAAACAAAAATGCTTCTCGTGGCCACTTGTCGCCATGTGACAGATCTGCGTCAAACATTGCCACATTATATTTTCTTAGAGGAAAACATCAAGTATTTAGATCTCTGCCCATTTTTTTTTTACTCATAGAACAAGCCTCCTCCATCTTTTAATTTACATTCAGACCAGGAAAGGTAACAAAAACTAGTTTCTAATTTTTTTTTAAACTTTTGTCTTCTACTTATTTAATATGTACTCTGGGGATAAGTTTTCAAGGATGTTAAATTACCCATGATCTTATTTTTACCTGCTTTAAGGGTTGTTGTTTTTTTTAAACAAACAAACAAACAAATGAGATAAAACGGAAAAATTACCCAGAATCAGATTAACATGTCTTCACTAAGCTGTACAGCTATCTGAGTTCCTGTCCTCTGCAAAACTTCCCATTGGACAAGCGTCCTAGCCAATGAGGTTGCAGGCGGGTTCTTCTACAAGCTTCTTATTGGACAAGCGTCCTTGTCAATAGAGCTGTAGGCGGAGACTTCTGCAGGTCTGCCATGTTAGGTATCCCAAACATGCAGCTACAGGTGGATGTAGAATGAACTATAGTTCGTTCCTTCTTGGAACATATCTAACATCTATCAGATCTAGAATGAACTCTTGTCCATTCTCAGAATGTATTAACACCTATTGGATTGGATTCTTAACATATTAACATCTATCGGATCGGATTCTTAACATATTAATATCAATCGGATCGGATTCTTAACCCTATCCAGATCCCTGAGCCCTCTCAGAGATCTTTACTAAAAGGCAAGCACACAAGACATGACAAAAATGGAAACAAAACAAAATTTTTTTCTTAACAGAATATCCCTGAATTCTTATTCCCAGTTTTCTCTATTACTTTCTTAAAATTTATAACCTCATATATGCAACTGAAACATGTAAGCAAATAATTAAAAGCAGAAATTTACAATTCTTACATAACCTGCAAAAATCTTTTCTGAGGCTTTGAGAGCATTTCCTAGATAAAACAAAATAAGACATTAATCAAGAGATTAAGACAAAGCACATTTTGAGCAGTTTCTATCTCCTGTGAGTGATACTGTTTCCCTTAATTAAAGAATATCTTAATCCAGGCATGGGGTCAAAGAGAAAAGAGCATCTTTTATTATTTTTTTAACTATATCCATTTATAAGACAAAATCAGATTTACTTATTTTGCTTAAATGTTAATTACGAGCATAGGAGAAGAAGAATCAACCTGCTTTAGTTAAGGCCAGAAAAATCTGAGTGTTTCCTAGTACCACATGGTCAGTCAGTAACCACGTGATCGCCATTTAAAAAATTTTAAGAGTGCACCCCCTGCACCACATGGTCAGCCAACTTATAGAGTAATGAGGACAATAAAACGATTTTGGAGCTAGCATTTGTTGCAGAAAGACTTTATTTAAAAGACAAAATATTTTCTTTAAATGTTAATTACAAACATAGGAGGGGAAAAGGATCAAACTACTTTAGTTAAAAACAAAGCAAAACAAACACAAAAAAAAATCCAAAAATCCAAAAGTGCCCCCCACACATGTGGTTGTCCGGCTTAGCTAGGATAATGAAAAAAGAAAAAGAAAAAAAACCAAAAACCCAGAACTGCGACAAAAACAATTTTAACTAACATTTGTAACAAAAAGCTCAACGATCAACCACTCAAAGGGAGGATTGGGTTGGATGGACGGCGAGGAGCAAAGACGGGGAGCAAAAAAGGTGGAGAGGAAAAGAAAAAAAGGAGCGAAATACAGGCCTCTGCTGGCGGTTACCTTTAACAACCCCAGCATGGGTTTTCATTTGCTTGCTGGCTAGGTTTCACCGGTTAAGGGTGGTTAAAAAAAAAACGATCTCCAGCGGGGCTCTCGGCCCAAAAATAGCTGCCTTGTGGACTCAGTGCTCCCTTCTCTTCCTTTTCCGGGATACCAGCAGCGGAGAAACCCCTTTAGGTTCCATCCTTCTGCTCTCTTCTCTAATGCATTCACTGCTGAAATACCTTGAGGTTTCTCTTCCTAGCCCTCTAAACATATACATACAATAACCAACCAAGATATGAAGCTTTTAAGCATTTCGTAAAAACTTACTCTGCGATTTTGTCCAAAATGTCCCATCGTTGAGTCGCCAAATTATGTCGTGGGATAACACGGTCCCACTCGTGGGTCCTTGGCCTCCATGATAAAAAGAATTTTAACACGTGCCAGTCGGGGACAAAAGGTAGGTATTTATTCAGGGAAACAAGGGACTGGGAAAAACAGGTAAGCAGAGATCTTCTGTGTCCTGGAGCAGGAGGGCAAGAGAGAGAGAGTCCTTGCCTCCTTAGTCCTTATGTTCGAGGGAGTTGGCCTAGAAGTCTGGAACACAGGTATAGGTGGTCGTCCAAAAGAGGGTGGGCACAGGAAGTTAGATCCTCCTCTTTCTCAGGTTTCAAGATGGATCTGACCTTGGCTGTGAATTTCAGGTGGGGGCAGGGCTTCCGGGGATTAGGGTGTGGGACCTCCTAAGAAACTTCCAAGGGGTGGAATTAGCTTAAAACTCTCCAGAATTTAAAACTATATTTTTCCTTTTCCTCCCAGTGTCTCCTTCCTACCTAAATTTTATTCTTCCTATTCTACCTCATCAAAGGAGTCCCTCAGGACGCGAGGAATTAGGGTTAAGAAAAAAGATCTTAGACATTTCTTCTCCTTCATTCAAGATACATGCCATCGACTCGAGACATGGAAAAGAGTGGGAGACGCCCTTCAGGACTTTTATCAAACTTTTGGCCCAGAAAAAGTTCCTGTTGCAACTTTCTCCTATTGAAACCTTATAAATGACATTCTCAGGGTTCACCCCCGAGATCCCAATATTCAAGACATAATTAAGACAGGAGAAATGATTTTAAAAGAAAGTTCGAATTGCCCACAATCTCATTATCAGAAGATAAGCAGTCAGCCCCACCCCCCAGGACATATCTGACAAGTCCAAAGGTCCTGAGCCGACAATACAAAAACTTTACCCCTCCCTAACAGCCTTAGAAATTTCACCCCCTGGGGACAGACTCAGGACTCCTGAGGATCAGATAACTTTAGATAAGCAAGCTGCTCAATACTCCTCCCCAAAGGCCTTAGGAATTTCACCCCCTAGGGACGGACTCATAACTTCCAAGGATCCAATAACTTTAGATAAGCAAGCTGCCCAATACCATGATGAAATTTCTTGAGAGCTTGCTGCCCCAGCCCTCCAAGATACCTTCTCACAACCTTACAAACCCCCACCATATCCCCGCCCCCTCTCCCTTCTCTCAGACTCCATCAGACAGATTAAGGTTTCCCTCACCCAAGAGGTTTCATCCTTAAAAGAGATCCTTCAGCAAAAACGTGAACATTTAACACTCCTTAAGGAGCTTCAGGCTCTCAAATCAGAATTAGCCTCACTAACTACTAAAACGCCCATCAATCACCCAAAAGCAAAAACAGCTAAAACAACTCCCCCTCTTTTCCTGTAACCCGAAGTCAGCGTCCTGGCCCATCCATAGAAGACATAGAGGAGACGGATGAGGACCCCTCTGAGAAACAATGTCAAACTCCCTTTACTTCCCGGGATATTGAGGAGGATATCTCTGATGCTGAGGATCCTAGTTCAGAACAACAAAATAATCAAAACCAAAAATACCACTCTCTTAATCTTAAATATTTTAAGGACCTAAAAGCGGCAGTAAATAATTATGGCCTCACGGCTCTTTACACCTTGGCTATTTTGGAAAGTCTTAGTGACAGATGGCTCACCCCTAATGATTGGTTTTCACTAGCTCGAGCCACATTGTCAGGGGGTGAATTTCTTCTCTGGCCGACAGATTTTGTAGAAAACTGTAGAGAAACCGCCCAGCATAATAGTGAAAATAGAGCCTCACGCTCATGGACCAAGGATAAACTTCTGGGAAGACCCCCTTTTGATTCTAACCAGATACAGGTGCCTTTTCCCCCTGGCCTCCTGGCTCAAATACAAAATTCAGGGCTAAAGGCATGGCGTCGCTTGCCTCCAAAAGGGCCAGCCACAACATCATTAGCAAAAATTCGCCAGGGCCCGGACGAGTCCTATAGCAATTTCATCAGCCGCCTTATAGACTCGGCCAAACGCCTAGTCGGGGAAGGCGAAAAGGAAAGCGCCTTTATCAAACATTTGGCCTATGAGAACGCTAACCCAACTTGCCAGGAAACCATTAGGCCACACCGTGGCAGCAGCCTTTCAGACTATATTAAACTTTGTTCTGGCATAGGAGCTTCCCATGCTATCGGAGTGGCTATAGGAGCGGCCCTACAGCATTTCTCTCATGACAAACAGCAAACTAAACAACAAAAGGCCTGTTTTAACTGCAAACAGCCAAGCCACTTCTCCCAGGAGTGCCCCCATGACAAACAACCTCGCCGCCCCCCCAAAGTCCGTTTGCCTGCGATGTGATGCAGGCGTGGTTTTCACTGGGCTAACGAATGTCACTCAAAAATGGATGTGGAGGGCAATACCCTTCCCCCAAAGCAGGGAAACTCCTCAAGGGGCCCACCCCTGGCCCCGCCTCTGATAACAAACCCCGGGGCTATCAGGTTTGTTTCACAAAAGACTCCTCAACAGATACAGACCCTCCCCGCCCAGACATCGGCTCCCTCTACAGGGCCACACCAGGTAGCGCAGGATTGGACTTCTGTTCTGCCTCCAACACAGTATTAACACCAGTCCAGGGTATCCAACTGGTGCCCACTGAAACCTTCGGGCCATTGCCCGCCAAGACATTTGGTCTCATCTTAGGACAGGGTAGCTCCTTTTTAGCTGGTCTCCATATTACCCCAGGGGTCATCGATAATGAGTATACGGGACAAATTACTGTCCTTGCTTCAGCCCCATTAGGACCCATCTCCATCCTCAAGGGACAAAGAATAGCTCAACTCATATTACTTCCTCTAAACTCCACAAATAAGAGTACTAGTAAAAGCCCCAGGTTAACCTCTGCCTTTGGTTCCTCTGATACCTATTGGGTCCAACAAATTACTGCAGAAAGACCACTGCTTACCCTACAATTAGATGGAAAAAAACTTTGAAGGGTTAATTGATACTGGGGCCAACGCCACAGTAATCTCCACTCAAAATTGGCTTCATAATTGGCCCCTTAAAACCTCTATAACTCACCTCAAGGGCATTGGCCAGTCTACCAATCCCCAACAGAGCTCAAAAATCTTAACCTGGAATGATGCTGAAAACTCTGGACAACCTTATGTTATTCCAGGCCTTCCAGTAAATCTTTGGGGATGCGATATTTTATCTCAATTAAAGCTCATCACGGCCAGCGCCAATGAAATAGTAACCCAGTAGATGCTCAATCAGGGGTCCTTGCCAGGTCAAGGACTAGGAAAAACTAAAGAAGGGATGAGACACCCCCTTCCCATAACACTCAAAAATAACTGCTCAGGCCTGGGACACCAAAATTTATCTTAACGGCCGTTGACTTTCCTGTACCCCATACAGATAAAATAAAGTGGAAATCTGATTCCCCTGTGTGGGTAGATCAATGGCCATTAACAGATGAAAAACTTATGGCCGCCTTAAAGTTAGTACAGGAACAGCTGGATGCCAGAAATTTAGAACCCACAATCTCCCCATGGAATACCCCAATATTCGTAATTAAAAAAGAAATCTGGGTCCTGGCGCCTTCTCCAGGACTTAAGAGAAATTAATAAAACTATGTTTACTATGGGAGCCCTCCAGCCTGGCCTTCCCTCCCCTGTCGCCATCCCTGCCAATTATTTCAAAATTATTATAGATTTAAAGGATTGCTTCTTTACCATCCCCTT
>PVLC010024628.1:0-24449 GCA_004027655.1 Graphiurus murinus | reverse complement strand
TACACAATGGAATTTTACTCAGCCATAAAGAAGAACAAAATCATGTTATTTGCAAGGAAATGGAGGCAACTGGAAAACATTATGTTAAGTGAGATTAGCCAGTCACAAAGAGTAAAGAAGCATATGTTCTCCCTAATTTGTGGATGCTAGGGAGAAGATGGGGCATAAGAGGGTCTCCAGATGAAAAAGGAGAGACCCTGGAAAGCAAAGAAGTTGATTTAGTCGAGGGGGTTGGACGGGGGCTGGGGGGGACACTAATGTATATCAAGGTCACTCACTAAACTGAACTTGAGAGGGAGGGAGGGCGAGGGAGCGGAGTGGAAATTGGGGGAAGGGGTCAAATGAGAATTGTGAGCACATGTATCGTTATCAATTTGCACCTAACAAAGATGCATGCTTACAATGTATGAATAAAAATAAAAATTTAAAAAAAAAAAGAATTTCCATAGTTGTTGTGGGATAGTTCTCTAGGTGGTTTTGGACTAACCTAGTTTCTTCTTCTTTTGTAGTTGTAGTTCTCGAGAGTAAAACTGTAGAACGTGCTGGGAATGCAACATCCTGAGATAAGGAGAGACTGGGCAGACCCTAGGCTCTGTTCCTATTTCTCCTAGAACAAAATATCCTGTAATAACTTAACCCAGGGAGTCATGTCATCTTGGGCTATAAAACCAAGGGCAGGCTGCTTTTCAGGGTCCCTCAGCTGTAGTGAGATATGAGTATGCACAGACAAGATTCCCTATACCCTGAACATCTTTCATAAGGCTTGGGAAACTAGATTGCCTTGAGTCCTTAGCTTCTACTGTCCCTTATTGTCCATCTGTGAGTAATAAAGTTGCTTCATTCAACTTGTTAACTGATTTGTGCAAAGAGTAGAAATTGCAGCCCAAGTTTCAGAGAGCTGAAGTGGTAACCAATATACAATGAACTTGTGTTACAGTTGTTTGGGCCTAGAATTCCCAGGTTGCTCACAATTCTACTTTTTGAGAGACATGACAGCAATGTTTACTCAGTGGCCAATTAAATTGTGATAGAGTTTTGCTAATACCTCCAGTCTCTTAATGAATAAGAAGCAAGAAGCTAAAGACAACATCTTCAGAAGTTGAGTAGGCCTTCTCTGGGGTTTCTGTGTAATCTACTCTTCTTTCCTTTGGAACTATCTCTACCATAACCCTTGCTAAAAGGATGAGTCTGAGTAGCCATGAACTTCATGATACTGCTGCCTCTTCTGTTTCTAGCCCTGCCACAACCTATTGGGTCAGAGAAAAACCCAATCTGCCAGAGAAGAACCATATTATCTGTCTTATAAGTCTGATGTTAAAAACTTCCAGTATGACCCAAATAGGGTGGTGCATATTTGAATTCACAAACCACTTAGCCATGAAGCTGGGATGGAATGCATCATCAGCCGGTGCTAGCCTGGTCAACAAGCAGAGAAAGCAGGCCTTCAAAGGGACACACGGCAAGAGAAGGAGATAAGAGGGGAGATGCAGGGAAGGGAGGTAAATTGGCTTCAGAGGGAGAGACAGAAGCAGAGTGGTTGTCTGCGTCACATATCTGTAAGGTTTCTGGGTCATCAGAAACCTGTCCTTGAGTTTTCCTCAGTTGCTCTCCTTTATTTGAGCTAGTTTGAATGAGCATCTGTTCCTTGCAATCTATACTCTCTGATGAAGAAAAGAGGCTATCATTTATGAGAAGGTTCTATAAAAAAAGACTCTGTACTGACAATGGCTGGCTCTGTCCCAGTTATCTGGGGGCAACGGAGAAATAACATAAGTGAGAGTATGCTGTAGTCATAGGGAAAATAAGTGTTTAAGTCTAATTTTGATGTTGCTCACTGCACTAGATGTTTTATAAACCTTTGATGTAATCTTCACAGCAATCCTGCAAGGTATGTAGTTCTCATCTCCATTTTGCAGATACAGGTAGATAAAAAGAAAAATTAACTAATCCTTCACTTTACATGAACCTGTTTTTTTTTTAATCAATCTACACTACTCTCCAATCTGAGGTTTTTTTTTTTTAAATGAGAATTTAGAAAATTTTCTTTTCCTATGGTACTGCTTTAAATTTTCACACAGTCTTGATAAATAAGTAGGGTCCATTTTTGAAGTTAGAAATGTTATTCATGATTCTCTGGGAACTTTTGGAAATTTCTTGTCTGCAATTCTACTCTGGGACCCTCAGACTCCAAGGCATAAACTGTTGAGGGAGAGTGTTGTTGAAGCCAAAGGGATTTGGAGGATTCTGAAGGAATCCAGATGAATTTAGAATAATACAGAGTAATTATCCTGCAGAGTCCAATAATTCCCCCTGGTGGGCTGTTAGCTGAATAATTCTTGGGAGCCACTTGGTTGGCCATGATTATATAACTTAAGAAATTACTGGAAGAATGTAAGGCATTACTTATGAGACTTAAAATTTAGAGGAAAAAAAAAATCTTGGAATCTGCCACAAGGACATTCTGAATGGATTCCAGGCACACCATACTGTTCTTTACTGATTGATGTTCTATTTAGCTGAATCCTGCTGTTTTGCAGTTTCAATGCCATCCTATAACTTCATAGAAATTCCCCAAGGCAAAATTAGCATCTGTCCTTTATTCTCTATCACCTTAAAGAATTACTGCTGAGAAAATTATTGCAAGAAAATGTTGTAGAAAATTATGAGATGCTTAAATCTGTCCATCAATCAAAGTCTTTTCTAATTTTAAGGATATTTGAGAATATTTTCAATGAAATTTTAGATGGGGCAGAAGCTAGTTGGGATAAAATTATGGCACTTACAATCTATGTTGACCATGCTCTGAATCTCCGAAGTATGTTAAATATCTTGGATATCTATGGATTCAGAAATACATTTTTCCAAAGCAAAATTGTCATTTTGACTTGAGCCTCTTTGCTTGTATGTAAACTCCAATGTCTGGCTCTTATGGTTTTAGAAATCATGACATGAGTGGGGAGACCTACATAGAGCTATAAGTGACCCTATTAAGGGATGCTCTTGAAATGCAGACTTTCAGTGTATTATAAATTGCCTGCAGTATTTCAGTTGGAACCCCCTGAGAGTGATCCACTTTCCCATCAGACTTTCATTAAGATCCATTTGCCTGAACCTTTGTTCCTCTGCTCTTGGAATGTCTTGAGAATCAATCATTCCATTTTATTTGCTTGAATGTCATGTGAATATAAAAACATATGGTCAAAAGTTCGTGATTAGTTACCCATTACGAGCACTCCTTATATTGTTTTTTTGTGTAGCTGTGCATTTTAGTTACTGAGGCAAAACTTATTGGGGAAAATATGAGGACTTCAGGGGGAAATATGAGAACTAAACGTTGACTTTGTAATAACTGCAGGCTCCCTCAGATCATGATTACTTTTTGAGACTTTCTTCTAGAGTCAGAATCACTCCCATAATATGCTGTACTACTGATTTCTGAAAATTAATGCTGGATAAGTACTGCCACAGATTAATAGCTGATTGTGCCAGTTTCTTGTTGTTAATGCTCCTCCAACTACTCTTCAATGAGATATAATTAGCTGGGAAAGGGAATTCTGGAAAAGATTCAAACATTCACATGAAGTATTTGAAAATTGCAATTGGCCTTTCCTTTTGCAAGAGTCCCAAAACCCTTTGGCCTCTGAGATTGAAGATACAAAATTTTTATCCATTTTCCTTTTCCTGGTTTTATAACTAAAATCGAATCAAACATTTGCCAAGTATAATTCAGACTTTCTGGTTACAGGCCAAGTTTTCACACTAAGCATTATGAATTTGCAATGAATTCATAGCATTTAGTATTCATGGTAATAACACTGATCATTATGAAAAGATTTAATATTCATGAGGGTTACACTGCTATTTTCTCAGGTGCAATGATAATTTTTAATAATAATTCAGTATTCTTAATGGGCATTTGGTATAATAGTGTGATCCAAGAGTTTTGGTTAAGGGATATTAGAGGAAAGAAAGCGAGGCATTAATAAGAATTTTAAAACTTGATCTTCCATGAGAATGTTTGATCAGTATTATTCTGCATTATTAAAACAAGCTGCCTCTGTTAAATGGCTCCAAAATGTCAAACAAGTCTCTCCATTGCGTATGCAAGATGATGACTGGTGCAGTGCACAATTTAAAAGGGGAGGGAGAACAAAAATAACTGCAAGTCCATTTTTTTTTCTGGGGGAAAAAGTACTTTTAGTATTTGTGTCAGCTTTGGCCTTTGTGTCCTTAAATTTGCTTTTTACCAGTGCATATACTTCAGAGTATTTTTTTTTTCCAGTACGCCATCTGTTTCTTTGCAATTGGGGATGGTTGAATAATTTCCTGAGGAATTGCTGACAAGATGTGGCCTAGGAACAGTAATCCAGCAGGACCAGATTTCTCATTAAAATTGCTAAGCTCAGCTGTGTTACAGCCAGCTCTTGATTTAAGGTGGTCACCCTGGGCTGGTGAAGGTCAATGGCCAGCAGCTACCCATTTTTTTTCTAAAAACAGGACAGTGAAATCAGTGTATATATGCTATGCTGTAAATGGTTCCAGGTACAGTATTATTTAAGTGGTGAAGTGTCACTTGTCCCAAAGGGATTTTTTTTATCTCCTTTATAGCAGTGATCATCTTTGTTTACTTTTTTGTAGAACCTTCTCTCATCTTCTGAGGTGACTGAAGTAGAGGGGGCAATATCTCAAACATCACACCATTCCACTGCAGACTACTGAATTTTACTTTCCCAGTCCATAGATGGACTGGGATGTGTGTGTATTTGCTTTCTTGGAATTTCCCATGATTCTATTAGTGGAGTCTGACCCTACTCTCCATTTGCTCCTGAACTGCTCTCTAATGAAGGAGGAGACATCTAGAATTAACAAGAGTTCCAAGCAGGGATCCAAACTGTGTATTATTCCACTTAATGCCCACAACAACCTATGACTTAGTTATCTTTATTTTTCTCATTTTGCAGATGAGGAAACAGAGTCTCAGAGCATTTAATAACTTGTACACAAACACAGGGCTAGTAATTAATAAACTAGGGATTGTACCCAATTGCCTGCTTTCTTTATTACCTACAAAGAATATGGTCTCACAATTCTATATCCCTAGGTTGGTGTGCCCCTGAATATAGTTAATAGATCACCAAGATCAGATGCAGCAGGAACTATTAGAAATGAAATTCTTTCCCCACTTCAGACTTACGGAGTCAGAATCACTGAGTTGGTGGGCTCCTGGAGTTTTTAACAAGCTCCCTTGGTAGTTCTGATGCATACTAAAATATGAGAACCACTGTCCTACAGCATAATAAATGTTATTTAATTAATTGGTTCATTAAATATTGAATGGTTAAAGTCATTATAAAGCAAAGAGTTGAGTTGGATGAAATTAAAAGTAAAAACTCAATGATATGATGGAGGTGAGGTGGGAGGCTGAGGCCCAGAAAAAAAGAGACCCAGTCAGGGACCTCTTCCTATAGAATACATCACAGTAAGGCTTTGCCTTCAAATATTGCTACAGTAGCCATGATAGTGTAAATTGATGGAATCCTGTCCTACTCCCTTGTTTTTCATGTTTGATCCAATTAAAGGTGGGCCCACACATTTTTGCCTGCCCATCTGCTATAATCTCTTCCTTCTCTAGGAAAACTAGATGTTGCTGTAATGAGCATTTTAAGTACTATTCATTGTTAGGTATATTATGAGATGCTCATTTCAATTCAATATTCAGCACCCCATATTTGTGCTCACTTTCTGCATAAAAATGTGATTAAATTTGGGATGACTTCTCTCAGGATACACCATCCATTTGATTTTCCAATCAGCCATTTTGAAGTGAAAAGGAGGGTATTTGGGTTTTAAGTTGTATAATGTCTCTTCTAAATTTGATAAAGTTTGCAGAACAGAGCTACTGTTGAACTCATCCTAATAAAAGATTTAAACTGGCTTTTAAAAAGGAGATGTATTTATTGCAGGGGCACAGAGGCATGTCAAGGATTTCCAGTTCAGCAATGCTAACAGGCCTTAGGATGCAATCAGAAACATGAAGAGAGGTTCCTAGAACTTTTTCCCCCTAGAAGAAAGTTTTCCTTTGCATTACTCTTCTCTCCTATTTCTTAGACTTGTAGGGTGCCCACCTTACAGACACCTGTCTTACACCACCTCTAGTCATAAGAAGAATTCAGACTGCTTCTTAGGTTCCCCTTCCAATTACAGGGGTAAGCAATTGAATTGACTTAGCTTGGGTCAAATTTCATTGCCAAGCATGTGTGTGTAGGGATAAAGGTACGTACCATGTTGGGGAGGGCCTTACATCTCTTACATCTGGCAGGGAAGGAAGCTCCTACCTTCCCAGTGGAGAGACTGGGAAAATGGTCCAAAAGTAAATTCTTTTTTTTTTTTTTCTCGAGGTACTGGGGATTGAACTCAGGGGCATTCTACCTCCGAGCTATACCCTATATCCCCAGCCCTATTTTTTATTCTTTATTTTGAAACAGGGTCTCACTAAGTTGCAGAGGGCCTCACTAGGTAGCTGAGGCTGGTCGTGAACCCGGATCCTCTGGTCTCAGCCTCCCAAATGCTGGGATTACAAGCGTGCGCCACCATGCTCGGCTCGTATATTCTTTTATTTATTTATTTATTTTTTTTGTGGTACTGGAGATTGAACTCAGGGGCATTCTACCTCCGAGCTACACCCCCACCCCTATTTTTTATTTAGAAACTGGGTCTCACTAAGTTGCGGAGTGCCTCACTAGGTAGCTGAGGCTGGCTGGGAACCCGGATCCTCTGGTCTTAGCCTCCCAAATGCTGGGATTACAAGCGTGTGCCACCATGCCCGGCTTCGTATATTCTTTTAATAGATGAGCAGAATGCACTTTGTCAATGCTTTAAACCTGTTTCTTAATTTTAGGTGGAGGAGAGATGAAAGATTGCAGTGAGAAAAGAGGGTAAAGAGCATGGCTTTGCATTAAAAAATATATGATTTAATGAATCCTCCAAAATTTGGCAGCAGTATTTTCCTTCCCCTGGTGGTATCCACTCCCAAGATTAATAGTAACCACTAGCAAACACATAATCATGCAAATGAAAAAAACATGTTCACTTTGAAAGGTATGGATTTATATGCAAGGCACCCTAAATTAAGCCCCAATGACACAATATTATGTATATAACTTTTATGCATGACTTAACATTATCATCTTGAAGTAATATTCCTCATGAGTATGGAAAGAGTAGTTATGTTTCCGATCTGACATTGAATCAGGTGGTGACAGTCCATCTCTATTCCATCTACAATGACATCTCAACTAGGATTCTTTGTGAAGTGTTTGAATAACAGAGAAGAAATAATATTAGATGGCAACTTTTTTCCCAGTCATTTCCATACATCTTAGTGGCCAATTCTTTTTATATAGCTAAGATAAAAGCCAATGTTTTAAGATTCTGACAATCCCAGCTGTTGGTCTGAAAATACCAGGACAGACACACTCCTCAATTGGAGGCAGAGGTGATATATTCTCAGATAGATTTGATGTTTTTATTGAGTAAGAATTTATTGCCCATAACACAGGCTAAAAACTGGTGACCTGTGGGCTGGACTTTTTAGTCAAATGTGTGTGTGTATACGAATGGGAGTGCAGGGGTAGGAGATGATATTTATATGTATATAAAGGGTTTCAAAATGTTTAGCTACAAACATTTAAATATCTGGAGATTTCACATAAAAATCCGCTTTCCAGATTTCCCTTGAAAGCTCAGGGGATGTGGCAGCACTAAGTTTACATATCTACATGATGACATTGAGTAGAATTCCTGTGTAGGGGGCCCTTTCAATGGAGCCTGCATTCTCCAGTTTGCCCAGATTCCCACCATTCCTTCTGATGTACACTTGACCAGTTTTGCCTATTTGTATTTCTAGGCTGGTACCTGTGAGAATTTGCACCCTCAATTCTGCCTGTGTTCTTAGTAGATGAAGCTAAATTGCACTAGAATATTTTCCTAAACTATCTCATCTTAAAACAAACAAAATTCTTTTCACTACACAAACTGGGCAGATTGACAAAACCATAGATCTGACACCAAATGAGATGTGATAGCTGTCTAACGTGGTTAGCACTAATGATTACTTTATTTCTACCCCATGGTGTGTGACAAAAAAAAAAAAAAAAAAAAAAAAAAAAAGCTCTGGAATTAACTAAGCCAACCATTTACACATAGAGGTTAACAATGATTTCAGTTGCCTGAGCTCTTGTTTCTTAGTCCAGAGACTGAGTCATCTGACTTCTTTAGTTCATCTATGTGACTATTTCCCTAGACTTATCTGTTCAAAACAAGAGATTTCTTGACAGAGTGTTAGCTCATTTTTATTTCATTGCCTCCTCTTGTTACATTTTACTGTCTCCCAAATAATTACCATAGAGTAAATCTTTTCTTTCTACGTCTTCTCAGTAGGATGATTTTAGGAGTTGGTGGGAAGAGATACATAGGTGGAGAGGTAGTTGAACAGGTCAGATTTTAAGGCCAGAGGTTTCAGCCACATGATCTCATTCCTGTTCTGCCTGAATCATCAAGTTCCTCATACTCCTGAAATTTGACAATAGTGCCAGCTTAAAATAGATCACTTTATAGAAATTTCAATTAACTTGCTAAATCCTCTCTTGGTCCCAAGCTTAAGTTCTACTCCTCAGTATAGTATTTGCTGTCCCTACCAACATAAGCTGAATTTATGCTACTACATGCCTACTGTACTCCACATTTTACCAGCATTTCTCAAACCACTATACACTAAATTGTGCCTGCTTCCACTCCCAAACTTGAGTGTTCAAGTTCTAATACTCAACATAACTGTATTTGGAAATGGGACTTTTAGAAATTAATTGGTCAGTCAGGGTGGCACAGGCTTGTATTCCCACACTTGAAAGGCTGAGACAGGAGGATTGCAGGTTCAAAGCCAGTGTGCAGTAACTTAGGGAGACTCTGTTTCAAAACAAAAAAATAAGGCTGAAAGTATAGCTCAGAAGTAGAAGGCCCCTGTGTTCAATCCTTAGAAAAATGAATGAATGAATAAATAAACAAATAAATAGGAGTTAATTAGGATAAAATAAAGTCATAGTGGTGGGATCCTAATCTTTCTCTCTTTCTTTGCCTTATATTCAGTGCAAGTCAGGAAAAGCCCCCTTATCAGAAACTTGCTATGTCTGCACCCAAGTCTTGGACTTTCAACTTCTAGAACTGTGAGAAACTAAATTCCTATTGTTTAAACCAGTGATGTATGGTATTTTGTTATGACAGCTGAAGCAAACTAAGATGCAAACTATGTGAAAAGTACTGGAGCGCAGTAGATATGTTCCAACAGGGGAGAGGAATGAGGCAGCCAAGTAATTTTAGGTGGTAATGAGTTAAGTTAAATAGGATTTGTTATCAAATAGATTTACCAGAGTTTTTAATTGTTAAAGTGCTTTTATGAATCTCCAGAGAGAGAGGGAGAGAGAGAGATTTTATATAAGTTTTTCTTAACTTATTTATCACAAACCATTTTTTTCCTTAAGAAATACATCTTGCTATCTTGAGCAAAACTAATATCTATAAAGCATGATATGGAAAATGCATTCATATTGAACTGACACCTATTTTAAAACCGTATTATGGTTCTCTTATTTACTTGAACTGTATATTTTACTCTTATTTTTTATTCATTCATTTATTTATTTATTTATTTATTTTTTTGCAGTACTGGGGATTGAACTCAGGGGCATTCTACCTCCGAGCTATACCCCCAGCCCTATTTTTTATTCTTTATTTTGAAACAGGGTCTCACTAAGTTGTGGAGTGCCTCACTAGGTAGCTGCAGCTGGCCTTGAACCCGGATCCTCTGGTCTCAGCCTCCCGAATGCTGGGATTACAAGCATGCGCCACCACGCCTGGCTCTTTTATTTTTTTAACCAACAAAAAGTTTAATCTACTGAGTGTCAAGTGCTGCATTAATAGATTTCCCAACTTCATGCCATTTGATCATTCTGACAATCTCATGATCACCATTTTACAGATTATGAGACTAAGACTCAAAAGTCATTGACTCATAATAATGATTAGCAGAGAATATGAGTTGGTCTGACTTTTAAGCATATGCTTCTTCTTTTTTTCACCCTTTCCCCTCAAATCCATACAGATAGTGACACTGAGACTCAAAAACATATAAGAGGTACAAGTTCTCATTGTTACTAGAGTAATGGTCTTGGCTTCACAACCTGGCTTATCTGATTATAAATCCTGTGCTTTTCCCACTAGAATATGGATATTCTAGACTAAGAGATTTTCATGAGCAAAGCCATGGAGAAGAAAAGGCACAGAGTACATTAAGGGACTAGCACATTTGGCTGAAACAGTTCATGGAGGACAGAAGGTAGCAGGTGAAGCTGGGGAAGTATGCTAGGAATAGATTGCAAATTTTTTGGATACCATATATATTAGTTAGATTTTGCTGCAGCAACAAATACAACAGAATTTCTTTAAGTTGCTACAGTTTACACATTGCATGAATGGCTCAGATTGTCATTGTCTCTTCCCTAACTTGGCTAAGTTTGACTTGTCTCAGCTATGTGTGTTTTTTCATTACCAGACCTGAGCTAAAGGAAGAGCCAATATGTGAGATGTGCTTTTCTCATGGAAGGGGCTTAAACTTAGGGGTGCAAGCAATACCATTTAAACTCTGTTGAGAACTAGCATACTGTCTCATCCATATCCCACTGGGTCAAAGCATATCACAAAACCAAGCTGAAAGTTGTATTGCATATTTTGCCAATTTTGCCTTGTGGCACTGCTGCAAAATCACATGGCAAATGTGTAGATGTATAATCTTTTATAGGGAAGGAATGAATTATTGGAACAGTAACCTACTTAATCACATAAAGAATTTAGACTTTATTAAAATGAGAAACTATCAAAGAATTTTTGCACTTTTCTTTTCCTTCTATATTAAAGAGCAAGAAATGAAGTTTGATACTTTTTATATCCTTTATAAAACCTTGTACAGCACCATCACATACAAGGAACCCAAACCCCACAAGAGTGATATAAAAATAAATGAACACTGGGTGCTATGTACATGTATGTTTCCATCACACCAACTTCAACATGATGAATGGTCACAATGCACTAATAAGAGTATATAAATGAATTAATCACATGGAGGTTTAATTCAGATCTCTTCAGTTAAACCTTAATCTTACATCTTACTTCTATCACTAATTGATAACCCTTGGTACTCTTCTTGGGAAGAAGAAATGACTCTTGGTCTGGACAAGTGGATGTGAGTTATATGTGAAAGTGAGCAGGGCTGGATAGACAATGTTTCACATCCTATATTATAATGAGTAGGCAAACTTTTGAATCAGGCTGGGACTCTGTTTTCCCTTATTATTTTCTCTCTCTCAGCTCATACTGGTGTGAAGAGGCTTTTCAAGCATGAAAAGCCATCGAGGTTGTGCTGTGACATGCTTTCAATATCAGTGAGAGAGGAACTAGGTTATCTTCTAGGAACTCCAGTCTAAAGATTGCCTGTGTTCAGCCTCACCTTACCAGGAGGCGGGCGTTAGGAATCTGCTTCTCTGATCTTAGACATAAGGATATCAGTAGAATGAACTAGGACTTTGGGTTTAAATCGTAGAAGTAGAAAAAAGGGGGAAAGAGACAGGAGAGAGGAAATATCTGAATATCCATGTAATATAGACATAATAAGAACACAAAATAAAAGTTTTATATTATCTTTCAAATTCTAGATTTATTTACAACGAATCAAGAACAGGCTGGTAGAATGGTTTCTTTTGGCATTGCAAGATTTTCAAGATATCACCCCTCAAAATGTCTGGAAAAAAAATCCAGTATGCTGTTTAGATTTTTGAGCATGCACTCCTGGAGTGAGAAAGGAGGAGGGAAAAGGGAATGAGAGGAGCTTGCTTCAGGGTATGTAGGAAGCTTGTTCCAGGTCAGTCTGGGCTACTGATTTAGAGCCCCCAGAATGGACAATATCCAAGCAAAGGAACTGCCTTCAAAGGCTGGACTTTCAGATTCTTAGCCTTTTGGTGCTGAACCATTCAGGGTTTTTCTGCACATCTCTACTGGGATTGGAAGGACTTAGACTTAAACAGTTTTTTGTGTTGTGTTCCAGTACCTTCCATTGCTGAGGTCACTGGGGACTCTTCGTTAGTTAAAAGCTTGATAACTGTGTTCTGTTATGATATAATTAAATATTTGATTAATTGCTTTAGTCTTATTCCACAGAGTATGCAGTTTTCCTGAATCAAAGAGTTTGTCTCAGCACCGTGTCAAGAAACATGACGATTTAAGGTTTACCCAAGCATTCACTCAGAGCTAACGTGAGTGCTCTAACTCTTGAGACCACCGAGTGGTAGGATTAAACAAACATTTAAAAAGGGAGGACTACCAATGCTACAGAGCAAAAATGATAACTAAGTGTGTTAAATATAAACCGCAGTTTACATTTCTGTTCCAGAACGTGTGCTCTGGCTCCATGTTTATGGCCTTCCTTGTTAATGAAAGAAAAATGAAGTATCTTATCTATAAGAGGAAGATCAAGGTGTTGAATAAACTCAGAGGGGGAGAAAGCTTCTTCCTAGTCACCAAACATTTCCTAATTACGTTTTATGTACCAGACACCTAAAGTAGTGAGATTGCTTTCAAAGTGCTCCTGTCCCACCCGAGGTCAGAGTTCTTTGTAAAATATGTACATAAATACTAATAAATGCAAAAAAAAAAAAAAAGAGTGAGGCAGGTTGTGTGTGTGAGAGAAAAAAGAAATAGTAAAATAATTGAGGATTTTAAAAAGGGTCTCTAAAGAAAAGTTAAGAGAAAAATGAATAAAGGTTTGCATCAGACTCTACATCAGCAAAAAACAAACAACCAAACAATTTTTGTTTTAAGTCACTGAATTCTGAGGTTGTGAATTGTAGCACTTTGAGTATCATAAGTACTATGAAAATGCAAATCATATCTATTCTATTTTTCATATAGCTGTTGAGAGCCTTAGCCTTAAACATGACCATAGATGAAAAATGCGCTGTTAAATTTTGAGTACTAGATAAGTGTTAGAAGTGGTGATTGGAAAGATAATGAAAAGTTATCTGTTGACAATTAATGGTGAATTTAATAAAAAATGCAACTGACTCAATTGATAACATGTTTAAAATAATTACTATTGTAGGGTTTTATGTTGTTAGGAAGACATCTTCAAATTTCAACTCAAGGCCTTTTGTTTTGAGTAATATTTAATGGAATAAAATAACAATTTAATAAAAAAATCTTTTGAACATAAACTTGAGGTTTACCACAATGATATAGGATCAATGTGTTTTGAATTTGCTTTTTAACAGAATGTGAATCATTTGTCTCAAGGGAGATATAACTTAAGTTTGAAAATAATTAAGAGCAAAACAAGATGGGGTGGGAGGATTTATAGGGAAGCAGTGATGAATTAATCAGAAGTCAGTCAGTTACAACTGACAGAATCTTTCCTTGAAGTAGCTTGAGCCAGTGGGAGACTTTACCAACAGGATATAACTGCAAGAATGGCAAAGGGGCAGCTGGGCCTTGATGAGGGACTAAAACACCGTTAGATTCCCTCTGCTTCCCCGTTTCTGCTTTTCTCTGCATGCTGCTTTCATGTTTTTATTGGGAACTGCTTTTCCTCTTCGTAGCTGTTGACAGTTTCCTGGCTCCTCATCCTAAACCTTTAGTCACCAAGGCAGGCACTAAGTACAAACTGTTTTCTTCCAAGTCCTCACATTCCAGGGAAGAGATTTACTGGTTTGAGTTATGTGCCCATTGCAGGAGGAGGTGAAGTCACTAACATGGAGGCAGTTTCTGAGTTAGTTGTGTGTATGAGAAAGAATTTTCTAGGAAGAAGTCTCAAATGCAAATTTATTAGGGAAGAGAAAATTTAATGCAAAACTATTGCTTAAAAAATATTACTGTCATGATACTACTCTAGACTCATTAAGGATCTGTAGTAATGAAAGGGCACAATTGTCTTTGGGGACATCTACTACTTTCTAGAAATTTACAGTCTCCTGTTCACTGGACTGGACTAATGTGGAGATAAGACGAATGGGTCTTTAGAATGTTTGTCTTTAGTGTCATATGAGTTTTACAAAGCAGATCTTTGTTTACTTTCCTTTAGGATACATAATTTCTCTAATGATTGAAAGGTATTTAGTCTTAGACAATATATAGACTTGTGGTTCATATATTTTGGGAGTCCTACCAACTTTGTAATTCTAAAAAAAGTTTCCCAGTTTAGTAATCTCATATAACTAATTTCAGCCACATTTTGTAAAATATATACATGAGGTTTCTTTAAAAAGAATCTTTTTTATTTCAACACTGCTGAGATAAAAAAGGGAATCTGTATCTTGGCAACAGAAACTGATTATAAAAGATAATAATGTTTGACTTTGATCATCTGCATCAGAATGTTGATATAGCTTTAAGTGGATTTTTCTAAAAGGATGCCAAAGTCAATATTTGCATAGTCAGAATTTGAGTAAATTTGCCTCTATTCTGAGATCTCTGATGAAGAAATCTTTAATCTTGTCCTTTGTTGTCTGACTCTCACTATCTCATTATTATTTTCAACAAAATATAATACTGCCTAGATTTGAGGTGGGATGGAAGGAGATTATGTTTCTGAAAGGAAGACTCAAAAGGATTTGCTTTCTTGGAACACTGAAGAGTGCTTCTCAGGTGAGGACTACCTGCAGATAGATTCAATCTGTGCAAAGCATAGACACCGATGATGCTCTGAAACTCTTGTCAAGAATACCTGACTTCAAACTCTACTACAAAGTCACAGTAATAAAAACAACATGGTATTGGCACAAAAACAGACACATAGACCAATGGAGCAGAATAGAAGACTCAGAAACAGACCCACGTGCTTACATTCAATTGATTTTTGACAAAGGAACCAAAAATATACACTGGAAAAAGGATAGCCTCTTTAACAAATGGTGTTGGCAAAACTGGCTAACTATATTCAGGAAAATGAAAATAAACCCCACTTTCTCACCCTGAACAAGAGTCAACTCAAGGTGGATCAAAGACCTGGAAGTTAGGCCAGAGACCTTGCAGCTACTTGAAGAGGGCATAGGCCCAACACTTCAACACATAGACACAGGTAAAAACTTTCTAAACAAGACCCCCAAAACACAAACAACTCAAAGGAAGATCAATACATGGGATTGCATTAAATTGAAGAGCTTCTGTGCAACAAAGGAAACTATCAAGAACCTCAACAGAGAGCCCACAGAGTGGGAGAAAATTTTTGCCAGCTACTCTTCTGATAGAAGAGTACTAGGATATACAGAGAACCCAAGAAAATCACAGCTAAGAAAACAAACAACCCAATCAAAAAATGGGCAAAGAATCTAAATAGACACTTCACAAAAGAAGAAATACAAATGGCCAATAAATATATGAGGAAATTTCTATATCATTAGCAATCAGAGAGATGTAAATCAAAACTACCTTGAGATTTCACCTAACTCCAGTCAGAATGGCAATCATAAAAAACACGAACAACAACAAATGCTGGGGGGGGTGTGGAGAATTAGGAACCCTAATACACTGTTGGTGGGATTGCAAATTAGTGCAACCACTTTGGAAAACAGTATGGAGGATCCTCAGACGAATGGGAATGAACCTACCATATGATCCAGCAATACCACTTCTGGGTATCCACCCAAAAGAATGGAAACCAATGCATGTGTATCTATGTTTATAGCTGCACAATTCACAATAGCCAAACTATGGAAACAGCCAAGATGTCCATCAACAGATGAATGGATTACAAAACTATGGGATATGTACACAATGGAAGATTACTCAGCCATAAAGAAGAGCAAAATCATGTTATTTTCAGGGAAATGGATGCAACTGGAAAACATGTTAAGTGAGATTAGTCAGTCACAAAAAGTAAAAAATCATATGCTCTGCCTAATATGTGGAAGCTAGGGAGAAAATGGGACATAAGAGGGACTCCAGATGAAGAAGGAGAATCCTTAGGTGAACAAAGAATTTGACTTAACTGAGGGGGATGGATGGAGGGGGGGAGGGGGATACCCTAATGCACATGATGTACTTTCACAAATATATCAAAGTCAATCACTAAACTGAACTTGAGAAGGAGGGAGGGCGAGGGAGTGGGGTGGGAATTGGGGAAGGGGTTAAATGATAAATGTGTGCGTATATGCCTTTATCAGGTTGTACCTAACAAAGATGTATGATTACAATGCACCAATTATTATAAGAAATAAAAAAGTAAAAAAAAAAAAAAAAGAATTCTTTGCTTAAACTGACAGTGGCGCTGAATTTCAGGATGATCTCTTAATCATTTCAAATCCAAGTACTACCAATGAAAAGGGAAATGTAAGCTGTAGAACAAGAGCACATGAGACTCATCTATTTCCTCTCTGATTCTATACTCACACTTTGGGGCTTCCCAGATATGTAGATAAGACTTATGAGCTGTGATCTGAGAATCAACAAAGAGCCTTCCCCAGTATGCTCATGTTCACCATCCAGCTCATTCAAGTTAGTTACATCAGTGTTCATCTGGGAATCTGTTAAACCTGAGAGGCCAATGAGTTAGAGTCTGGAGAGACATACAAACGGAGATCAAGACAGTATAATTATAATTTTTTTGATGAATCAAAAAATGCAATGTATATTCTACAAACATTTTTAAAAATATGAAATAATACTATGTTTACTTGCTTGTATTTTTTCATTATAAAACATTGTGACTTCCTTATAATTAGTATGTATTTTATCATTCAAATGGTTCTCTTATTATTGGAGATTTAGGCTTTTTCTAAATTTTTACTCATAGGATAGTGTCTACAAGCTGTGTAGCTAAATCTTCATTTACTTTTATGGTTATTGACTAAGAATACTTTTCTAGAAATTTAGCTTCTGGACCAAAGATTATATCTTCAAAATTTTTATTTTTAGTTCTTTTCTATTTTTTTGTGGGTTAAACCCAGGGGTGTTCTACCTCTAAGCTACACCCCCTAGTCCTATTTTATTTTTTATTTTGAAACAGGGTCTCACTAAATTGTGGAGGGCCTCACAAAGTTGCTGAGGCTGGCTGTGAATCCTGTTTCAGTATTTCAAGTACTGAGATTATAAGTGTGCACCACCACACCTGGCTCAAAATTTTTATTTTTTTTTATATGTGCTGCCCAGTTGCCCTCCAGAAAGACTGCATAAAATTAGGCTCCTACTGACAGTTTGAGGGGACTAATTATCAGCATCTTTTTTGAAAGCTCAGTATTAAATTTATTTTAAACACTGACCATTTTATAGATGAGACATTCTGTAATATTTTTGCTTAATTTTACATTTTTGCTATTAGTGAGGGTTAAATATCTTTGTATTTAACAAACAGTTATATGCATTTATTTGTAAATCACACATATCTTGTACATATCTTAATTTTAGAGTACTTATAGTTTTTTATTTGTTAAACACTACTGTCTATTAAAGATAAAAGCTTCTGAACTGGGCATGGTGGCAAACACCTATAGTCCCAGTACTTGGGAGGCTAAGACAGAAGGATCACAGGCTTGCGGCCAGCCTCAGCAACTTCATGAGGCTCTTTGCTTCAAAATAAAAAAATAAAATAAAATATGGCTGGGTAGCAGAGGTAGAATGTCACTGGGTTCATTCCCCAGTAAAACACACACACACACACACACACACACACACACACACACAGAGATAATAGCTTCCACATTTTATGGCATTTCTATAAATTTATACTTTTTATATGACCAGATATAGTCTTCTTTTCTTTCATGATTTTCCACTTTTATATTATGCTAAAAATATTTTCAAACTGTTAGATTATACATAAAGGTTTTTTTTAGTGCATTTATACTTGGGATTTATTATATCATTTTGGAGATGTCATTCAATTATCTTCTGGCTTTCATTATTGTTGTTAAGAAATAAGTTGTAAATATCATTAGACTTCTTTTTAGGTAATGTGCGTTTTAAATCTCTGACTTCTTTGAAGATTTTTTTCCTTGTCTTTGGGTTCTAATACTTTGAGTACATGCACATGAGTATGTTTGTGTTTATCCTCCTTGTGCACTACTGTCTTAATGTTGTTGATGATTGGAACCATTGATGAAGTGGTTCCAATAGCCTGATTCTCTTCCAGTCAAGCTTCTTCCTTGTGTAATAATATGGAGGCAATTCTAGGCCCATTGATCATGGGGCTGGATGGGACTTAAGGGCTTTTGAGAATGGAAAGTAAATAATTGGTTTGTGATTATATGACTATGAATGTGATTATTGGACTCTATAAATAATGTCCTATGTTTATGCTGTGAATGTGAACAGTGTAAGAGGAAGGAAGGAAGGAAGGAAGGAAGGAAGGAAGGAAGGAAGGAAGGAAGGAAGGAAGGAAGAAGGAAGGAAGGAAGGAAGGAAGGAAGAAAGGAAGGAAGGAAATGTCTTCTGTACAGAAGGGAGTGTGTTTCACTTAAGATTCTTTGGGTTGCCAAAGACTCATCATAAACCTATTGAAAAGAGAATTTGTTGGCTCTCGTAACTTAAAATTCCATTGTACATTTGATTTCAGCTTCTTTTGGCTATTGGGACCCAAATGATGTAACCAGGTTTGAATTTCTCTTTCATATTCTCTCAGGTACTCTTCTTTGTTATTGAAGTAATTCTTAGGTTTATTCTATGTTGAAAATATTGGCTCCACCAACTGTAACCCATTATCTTTTTAGTTTCAAGTTTCATAAGAAGTAGCACCTTCCTTGGTTTCAGAGTTGTGTCTTATTTGCTTTGATTTGGCATTTTGGGCATTCTTGAATGGATAGTATGGCCAGAGAAAAGAAATGTCCTGATTAGCAAGATCACGTCACATGGCCACTCCATGTTAGGTCTGGAGAGTGAGGTTAAGTCAGTTTCAAGTCTATTAGCTGACCAGGGCAGTGGGTTACCATAGGAAAATTGAGGTTCTTTGGTGACCAAATATCCTTTTCTTCTTTCTTTGGCCTTCTGAGACTACAATTGGTTGCTTTTTTTTTTTTTTTTTTAATCTTCAGTCTTATATGATGAAGAATAGATCTTATTTTCTTGAGTAGCCATCTATGCTACTGAAATACCTGTATCCACTCATGCCATACATTAATGTTTGTAGCTCCTCATTCAAATCATCTGAAATAATTCTAAAACTGAGGTATATTCAATGGTTCTGGACCCTGAATGCATACTAGAATTTCCTAGAGAACATTTAGGATGAAATAATTGTTTTTTCCCTAGAGATTCTGATGCAGTTTCTGATGAAGCAAGACCAGAGGCACTACTGACTCTAAAATAGAACCAGGCTGAGAACCATAGGTTAGACAATTCTGGAGTAAACGAACTATAAATTTTCTTGAGTGGTAGATTTTTAGATCCTCAAGCGTTTGACAGTTAGTTTCAGGTAGCCATAGTGTACGGGCATCCTTTATTTCAATGTTATTTGAGTTGAAACTCGTTATTAGACATGCTGTGTTTGACAGAAGTGGAGGTGGAGGGGTAGGAGAGTAGATGGCTACATGTGAGATGCTTTCCATTAAAGAGCTCTGTGAAGCCACAATAAAAATATCCCACCTTGAAAATCTCCTTGAACCTCAGAATGCTACCACCGGTAGCATTTGTTTGCCAGCATGTAAGCAGAGGGGGGGCATTTTTCTTTTCAGGAAATTTTTCTGAGCTGCCTGCCATTAATTGTTTCTGTCTAGCTGTGGGACTACACAAGATAACATAGCATTTGCAAATGTATACAGTTGCCCCGTGCTGTGGACTTCAGCTTTAACTGTGTTCCTTTCAAATTCTATTTTCAGCTCCTACAAGTCACTAAGAAGAGAGATGTTTTTGTTTGAGCATTACAAATAAACAGACTCAGAAGAACAGTGACCCGGCCAGTGCTCGGCTGGTATCTATTTCTTTGCCACATAAGGCATTTAGGTATAAGCATAGTGGGCTCTAAATCCTTCCATAGGTTTGGATACTGTTTTCAAATGAAAATATTTGCTTTTAAATATTGAATTCTATATTATTTCCCCCCTTTCCAAGTTCATAAACACTAAAAATAACAAAGGTGAATGTTTTCATCAACTCTCAGGTGCCAACATGTAGAAATCCATGGCTAGCTCTAATCAACTGTCTTCTACAAGAACCATATCATTTTAATGTATTAATTAAATTTTACCTGGGAGTAAAAGTAGACCACCATCAACCTGCCAATCTTTGCATTTGGGGATTGAAATGGAGATAAAGACCTACTAGAATTGTTGTTCTTTCATTTGTTTTTCTTCAACCAACTTCTCTATTTTCAGTCCTGATTCTAATTTCTGCCTGTAGTATTCCTTCTATTCTAGAGTTCCTCTGGTTCTGGTGACCTCCCTGACTATTATGCGCACTCCGTCTCCCTGTGGTAGACTCTGAGTTGTATATTATTCCATTGTTTTATCCACTAACATCTTTCTACCTGCTTTCCAATACCAGAAGTATGAAGACCTGTCATCTTTTTCCATTATCTCTGTTTTTATGGCTCTATTCCTTTTAACTCATATACTCTTATTGGGTGGACTTTTGGGTATAAAGGGAGGTGAGTCTGCCATTTGTACCTCATTTCTTTTTCTTTTTTACTATATCATGTGCCATTTGATACTTCATCTCTTTTTAATGAAACATATCTTAGTGGTTGATTTTGGAAGTAAATTTTACTTGAATCTGTTAGCTTTACACACAGTAATATAGATGAGCAAAACTTCATTATGGTGTGGAAAATATAGGAAGAAGCGGCAGCAGTTTAATTCTATGTTTATTGCCAAAGTCTACTGTGAGACTTTGGAAAATAATTGAAACCTCAAATAGGTGAAAAATTTTATAGTGCTATTTATAACATTTTATTAGAATTATAAATGTCTATAGAATTAAAAGAATGGAGCTTTTTGGCAGACCATAGGACATTCACTTAAGAATAAATGACTTTGGAACTTCTGTTACTTTCTTAATATTTGTTACCAGTTTCTGTATGAGGCATTATGCCAAGCAGTTCTAAAAGCACAAATTACTGCTCGCTCGCAACTCAATGCCATTTATCCTTCTTATTTAATTAAATATGTCTCTCATCTCCTTATCAGGAGGAATAAAATCCAACTGATATGTATTTTTTTCAATTTATCTTTTTGGTACTTTAAAAAAGGTAACTCCATGCCATATGCTACAGACCAGAATGGCTGTAAATAATCATAAAATTAAGTGCCAGAATTTACCACTACATGTGGTTTCTCATTAAGGTTTGATGTGGCTTCTCTAAACCGAAAACGGTTGAGGGGTTGATTTCTTGTATTATCAAGCTGTTTTTCTGAGCCTTCTTGCTGGCCCACCTACCTGGATATATAATTAACTTCAGCTCTCAAAGGCTCCTGGTAGATTTGGGCTCTATCTTTAGGAAAATATGAGGTTATTCTCTGAAACACATATGTGCTGTAGGAATAGCAACTCTAAAGTATATTCAGTGGCTGTTCCCAAATATGATGGCAACCATATGTTCTGGATATTCCCTAGCAATCCTATGTCATGTATCCTGATCTGGGGTTTGGAAAATATAGCCAATACCATATGTAATACTTGCTAAGTAGGGAGAATAGATCAGGCTTCCATTGCTAATGAGCTATGTGCTATTTTAATGTGAATCCCAAACTAACCCAGACTTCATTAGTCATTCTTTTGAATTCATGCCTTAAGTTTCTTCTTTAAATAATATTATACTCTGGAGAATTACAATTTTTCATATAGAGAAGACCATGACCCTGTATTAACAAATCCATTTGGAAGAGAGATTAGATATTAAAATTAATATGGATTGGACTACACATAAGTATTAGCTCTATGCTTTGATATTATTCTTTAGATACTGTTGTATTATAAAGAATTAAGAATTTCCATATAGACAAAGCAATGATTCTATTCTCAAAAAACAATTTACAGAAGGTATTATATCAATTAAAATTTTTAAGACTTTTACTGGTGAGTTCTAGTCTCACATCATAATGCAGTTCATAAATAGTGATAGTGACATGCTTGCACATAGCACAGGATGAGCTTTCCCCTGGCTCCTTCCCCTTTCCCCAGCTAAAATTTTTTCCTCTGTGTGTGTTCAGCCATGATGGTAACAAATAAAGATTAGTTCCACTGAATAGTGTATTAATATTTTCACATCTTCCGATGGATTTAGTTTTAATTCTACCACCAGTAGTAATGGGGTAGTTATTTCAATAACAATTGTTTTGAAATGCCATTTATTGTGCAATATAGTGTGTTGGAGATTGAGAACTTCCTGTGACAGATGTGTTGACTTTTGCTCCAAAGATGATCAAGCTCTAGTGGTTGCTGTGGGTGGGAGGGGGGCCCGGGGAGGAGATCTTCTGGTTAAGTTCTAGAAATCAGATAGCTGTGGGCTTGTCCCTTGACTTGAGCAAGTTAAATAACTTCCTGTGAGCCTCGATCTTCTCATTTGTAAACTGGGGAGCAAGGAATGTAATACCTACCCAGCAGGTGGTTGTATGGTTTAAATGAGGATGTGATATGTAAAGCGCTCAGCATAGTTTCTGGCATAAGGCAAGCCATTCCACGAGTATTGGCCAAAGTAGTCATTACTGTTATAATAATTTAGTTTCTGCCAACATTAGTTAATGACAGGAATCAACACCAGGCAGAATTTTCATTCAGTGGAAGGGAGTGTATTTGCCTTGGTTTTCTCAGTATGACATAGAGATAGGAGTGGAGATGAGGTGTGGCAAGAATAACGTGAAATTGTATTGCTGTTCCCTGGTGGTCGACATCACTAGTACCTAGAAACTCCATTCCTCGGCATTTTTTGGTGCTTCTCCTATTCTCCCAGAAATTCACAGCCATTTAATAGTCTACGCAGCTTCCTAGAGTACTAAGCAATTCCTGTGCTCACTGGAGTGGCTGGTCTGACTGCTGTAGCATCAGACATAAATTCAGCCTCAAGAGTCAAAAATAGAGCAAAAGGAAAGAAAATAATTTTTCTCGATTTTTGAATATTTTATGTTATCAGCCTTACAGTATAATACATTTAACCCTATGCAATGAATTGGCTTTATGGATGCAGCTAAAATTAAATAAAATAGGCACTATACTGGAACATCTTTGTTGATGGGAGTATGTCCCAGGAATATTATGGGATATCCCATCTACAGAAGAAAAAAGTTATCTCTACTTTAGCAGAATCAAATACCAGATGATGATCAGAAGAAAGGATGACCATATACTCACTGTGGGGTTTGTTTCTCCTGAGAGACTCACAAGGTCTTTTCTGGAAAAGCTCTCACCAACCATCTAGTCCAGTGTTTTTCAACATATTTTGTTTTAAAACTATGGCAGCCCTTGTTGATGTGAAATTCTGCATAGAGTCCATGTGTATAAACTAGAGAACGTCTCATCTGTGTGGGAGTGCATGGAGAGAACCTAGAACTTGTCCACTTGGTTTTCCCCTTCCTGCTCAACCCACCATCTCAGTTTTCACCAACAAGGTAACTTGGGATTTTCTCAGATGCCCAAACCCATGACCTATGGTGAGCTCATTGACTCCTTTCTTTTTATATATGACACTATTGTATCCCCCTTACAGTATGCTGCCTTCTCATTTAGTTTATGTCTTTTTTTTTTTTTTTCTGTTTTATTAATAAAGAGAAATCAAGTAAGCATGCTCCACTCCTATAGAAGAAACTATGGTTACTACTATTTCTACAGAATTGAAATAGGATAACAAATGAACATCAGTGAGGACATTGTTAATATTATTCATATACATAAAGGGATGCTATGTGTTTCTCATCACAACAATTAGCTAAATGCATTATTCTCAATATAACATTTACTTGAATCACTTATAGAGGAATCCTCCCATGCTTTCCTCTCTGAGGTTGACTCTGTGATTCTTGAAAGAGTGTGAGTGAAGAAATAAAAGCACCTAAGTCACATAGTAAACTTTAGTGATGTGAAGAAGGCAGCACAAGATGCTGGGTCCAGCCCTTGGTTTGCTTCCAGCAATATAAAGTAATGCATTTACTGCAAGGTCAGTTAACAGATGCTGTCGACTGAGTGACTTGCGTATGTGTTTGTCAGCGGTTTTTGTTTTTTTGTTTTTTTGTTTTTTTTGTGGTACTGGGGATTGAACTCAGGGGCATTCTACCTCCGAGCTACACCCCCAGCCCTATTTTTTTATTCTTTATTTTGAAACCGAGTCTCACTAAGTTGCGGAGTGCCTCACTAGGTAGCTGAGGCTGGCCGCGAACCCGGATCCTCCGGTCTCAGCTTCCCGAATGCTGGGATTACAAGCGTGCGCCACC
>PVLC010024627.1:0-24450 GCA_004027655.1 Graphiurus murinus | reverse complement strand
ATGATGTAATTACACAATCATATCAAGGTCACTCACCGAAGTGAACCTGAGGGGGAGGGAAGGGGAGGGGATTGGGGTGGGAATTGGGGAAAGGGTCAAATGAGAACTGTGTGCAAATATGTTGTCAACAACTCGTACTTAACAAAGATGTATGCTATATTGCACGAATTACTACAATAAAAAAATTTAAAAAAAATATTCTTCAAAGAATCATGAAAATAAAGAATCTTCCTCTCATTATTTCCTTTTCCCAAGAATCAATAATAGTCTAAAATCCTAAAAATATCAATATCCAGCCAGTAACTTTAATAAAAGATCACCCCCAAACCAACAGGTGTGGAAGCCACCTTGGTGATCCTGACTCCTCCATACACATTCTTCCCTAACCTCAGCTTCCCAGCAGGCTGAGCAGACCAAATCTAACCTGAATGGATGAGCTCAGTTTCCTCAGCAAGAACAAATCCCATGGAATAAAAAGTGACCAAAACACGAAAACTAGTTAAAAAATACACACACACACACACACACACACATACACACACACACACACACACACACACACACACACATTAAGGTTTGGGTGGGGTTTCAGTCAGTACTCCCACTGCTGTAATCCAAAACAACTCAGAAACAGGAAGATTTATTTGCTCACAGTTCTGGAGATTTCAGAGGTTCATTCCATGTCAGGCTGGGTCTGTGGAGCGCAGGGCATGGCAGTAGGAAGTAAAGAGATAGAAAGAGGAAGGCTTTGCTCTCACATCATGGAGACTGGAAACCAGAGGGAGATAACAGGAGGTGGTACCATATATAATCCCCAAGGCCACTCTCCCAGAGACCGTTCCTTAACAACTAAGTCCTGCCTCCACCATATCTACATTGTTTTCATGAGGTCTACAGTTACACTCCAACTCAAAACAATGACAAATGAGATGTTTGAGACAAGATTTTATGCTCTGGATTCTTGTTTTTATTGATTACTGTACTTAGAAGAAAGGTTTAAGGAGAAAAGTAGAAGATATATGTAGCATATGTGTACCTAGGAATAGAAATTTTCTTTTTAGAATAGCATATTATTTCTTTTAGAAACCGACATATCAAGAAAATAATATGCTAGAGAATCTTTGAGAAACATAAAATCTATTCAAATTGATTCCTCGGAGACCTGATCTTTCCATTCAATTCTGCTCTATTTTCTTTTCTGCTCCTAGGCCCCCTTGATGACCAAAACAGGTGCCATTGACCCTCTTTCTAGAGTCTTCTGCCTTCCTCTCAGAGCCCTAAGAGTTGTGGGTGTGCTTCTCTCAGATCTAAAGCTCTGCTCTCTTTTTTTATTAATATTCAAGAAAACTATATTGTAGTTACACATATATCCTATCTTTTATAGGATCTTTTATAATGTTTTTATTATTATTGGTGCATTGTAATCATACATCTTTGTTATGTACAAGCTGGTAAAGGTATACATGCACACATCTTTTATTTAACCTTTCTGCTCTCTTTTAATTAAGCAACTTGCTCACTAATCCAGATATGAAACAAAAATAAATTAAAAGGCCACCTATCTATTTGGGAAAAAAAAGTTGGGGAAGGTTTCATAATAAAGAATTTTCCTGATTATTATTCTAGGTTCCTGGAAGGGACTGTCTGAAAGTTTGGCATTTACACTGATCCTTCACATTTGGAATTTTCTGAGAAGTCACCTTATATGTGTTTTTATTTGACTGGCCCTAATTTATACTTCTGATAGTACAACTGTAGTTGTAAGGAAAGCTCTTCCCTGTGTTCTGTGAGTTAGTCTAGTAAACTATCAAACCTAAGGGGCAAGTGGGAGCCCCTGAAGATACAGCCAACTGGCTAGAAGTGCAGGTGGACTGGGGCCCCTGCAGTTCTGGCTGGTGTAGGAAGAGAGTTAGTGGTGGGGGGGGGGGGGGTGGCTGCGCCTTCAACTTGTGATGTCTACAGCCACAGGTCGTTAGTGTCAGAACTACAAAACTGGGTAGCTAGCCAGTTGAGAAAAGAAATTAGTAAGAACTTAATTATTAATTCCCACTCATTACGATTTAAGTTAATCTTATGGAAACATCCACCAAAAAACAGAGCATTGCATTTGGAGCATTTGTTCCATTTCTATGTGTTATCTAAGGATATGTTACTTGTGTTGCTTTATCTTTTTATCTTCTCCTTCTTTCATGAAAATGGAATAAATAACCCAATCTGAATTATACTCATTTTGTGAGAAGATATGCTGGTAACTGTGATTGGGGGCCCTGAACATTTTTAAGAAAAAAAAATTGTCAGCCTGACCTCAGCCACAAGAAAGAAAGAATGACATTCTTTAACTTATAATTCCTGACTTTTTGCATCCTTTTATTGTAAAAGAGCAATCTCCTGTTTGCTTAGATAATCCTCTTCAATGCTCCTATGATTATATTTAATTTTCTCAGTAAATGTAGCCTCCATTATAAAGTTAACTGAAACTAAATTTTGAATAAGTTATCAGATGTCAGCATTTCTAGTTCTGAGTTAGGTAATTATCCATCAGCATCATTTGCACTATGTGAAATTAGAGTGGTCATTATACTTTTCAAAATTCTCATTGACAGTTCAGTAAAGGAATACAATAGATTAATCTCCATAGATTAATGATAATCCAAACAAGCATTAATCTAATAATCTAAACTATAATGTCACTCAACTCTTCATAAGTAAACATCATAACATTTTACTTAATATAAGTTGCCAATAATGACTAATATGTACCTTACATAAATTTCCCCTAATGTTTTGTTTTCCTAATATAAATCAATAACTTTTTTTCTCTGCAACAAACCTTTTACTTGTAATATTTTAACTTCTTTGCATTAATTACATTAAAAACACAAGTACACACACACATAACCACACCAGTCTCATGAACCACATACAGGCTCCATATCACCTGACTACTTGGGGTGAGAAATCAAAACAAATCCTATAAATTATTCAAGTGCCAAAATCCCACACACTTAATTCCAGTCCCCTGCAACAAGACTAAAAGATAATAATAAAACAACTGTCCTCTTTAATACCCTAAATCCTGGATTTAGAAATATAATTCAGTCATTTTGAATAAGTACACTATTACCTACCAAGGATTCCTGATGACCTATCTGTGCCTCTCTGGCATTCCTTTCATTTCCCTATTTCTAACAGATATAACCTTTAAAGGACAGCCAATAGTTTCCTAAAAATTTCCCTCAAATCAGTCTCTATCAGATTACTCTGACTCAATGGCTCTAATATGTACGCTTCTTTCTTTTTTATCTCAATGGAAGACAACCATGAGATTGTCTTGAAATTTTATGAACACATACTGTTAGGAAAAAGCAGGGATGTAAAGACAGAGGTAGGTTGTGAGATCAGGAGAATCCACAGAGAAACAGGCCAGTTTTTTTGAGAATCTGATAGCAAGAAAGTTTAAGAAATTATCATTTATGCAAGCCTTGATGAAAGACACCAAACCCCCAGATCAATACATTTTTCCCTTTAACCTTTAGCCTAAAAATCACTTTGAGCCTGGTGGTGACTCACACTTGTAATCCCAGTACTTAGGAGGCTGAGACAAGAGTATACTGGTTCGTGGCCAGCCTCAGCTACTTAGTGAGGTCCTCCACAACTTAGTGAGACCCTGTTTCAAAATAAAGAATAAAAATAGGGCTGGGGTTATAGCTCAGAGCTAGAATGCCCTGGGTTCAATCCCCAGTTCCAAAAAAAAAAAAAAAAAATCACTTTGCTCAGAAGCCAAGAGCAATGGCGCATGCTTGTAATCCCAGCATTTGGGAGGCTCAGACCGGAGGATCTGGGTTTATGGCCAGCCTCAGCTACCTAGTGAGGCACTCTGCAACTTAGTGAGACTCGGTTTCAAAATAAAGAATAAAAAATAGGGCCGGGGGTATAGCTCGGAGGTAGAATGCCCCTGAGTTCAATCCCCGACCCGCAAAAAAAAAAAAAAAAAAAAAAGCCAAGAGCAAGAAATAGGAACATGGGAACATGTAAATAAGAAACAAAAGTGATATTTTGACATCTCCTTTTTGTATATTTTTTGTATATGCTGAAAATATTTACCTGCTTCCATAAAATAATGCACCGTATCATCTACCCAACTCCCTACATGGAATTGACTTTGAAGGTGAACTATCAAAGTTTTAGAATTTTTCAATTAATGTAACATGAACATCAGACAACTCAAAGCACTGTGCTGCTTTGTATGTAGTGGAAGCATTAACATTTTTCCTTTGCTACTATGTAAGCAATTACATACTTATAATATGAAAGCCTGTGATATTGAGAAACGAGTAATTCGGACTAAATTATAGGCCATTCTGATTTAGGAAAATACTACAATTATGAACTACCATCTTGAAGTACGGTGGTGACAATAAATATTGGAAAAAGAAAATACTATCTCGTCTATGTCCCAGAAGTCTTGTTCAATAAATTGCCATCACAAAGTTAAGAAGAAATTCCCAAGACAAGCCTCATTCTGACACCAATTGCAAGTTCAGTCTCTAAGACCACCTTCTGGTTTGATAATTTACTACAAAGACTCATACAAATCATTGAAACTGTTATGATAATGGTTATAGTTTATTATAGAGAGAAGATACAGGTTTAAATCAGTCAAGAGGAGAGTAGCATGGGACAGAGTCCAGAAACATTCCACATTCTGCCAGTGAAGTTGTGAACAGCACTAACTTCCCAGCAATGATGTGGGACAACACATATGGGATATTACCATCCAAGGAAACTCCCCAACCCTTGAGTTCAGAGTTCTTATGGGATGCCAGCACATAGACATGGTTGATGGCCTACACTGCCGGCCTGTAGAATTCTGGCCAAGATTACAACATGTAACCCAAAGACCTCACCATTAGGCCATCTAGTGTGGCCCAGGTACCCCTTGTAGACAAAAATATTCCTATCCAAGAACACACTGTAAGGACTTGAGTCATTTCTCAGGAGCAAAGGACAAAAGCCAGAGCTCTCTTTGGGTAATGTTCAGTTTTTACTATCCAGTCAGGAATATTTTATTCTTATCCAAATGTTAATTTGTCTCTAGAGTTTCAAGGGAAATTTAAATTTTATTTACTTAATCTTTAAAATGCATCTTTCAATTACATGTGCCTTTAATGAATAAAGATTTATCAAAATAAGATTTTATCAATATTCCTACTTTATTTTTATGTTCTAAATTCATGACATCAATTAAGTTTTGCTATGTTTTAAAATGAATTCAAATTTACAGTTGCAAAGACATCATTAAATAGTATATCTGCCTGCTGTGGAGACAATATCATAAGTGAGTAGTGAAGAAGTAGGAGCTAAGTTTTCATATTTTTCAGCAAGGAAGGAATGATACATCATGGAGAATGTATAGAACTAATTTGCCTATAAGACACTAATGACTCTTAAAGAGCATGTGTGTAAGAAAATGATCCTAGACAAATCCACCTTTACCATGGTGCCATCAGATGGAAACAATGACTTACTTTTGCTTATTTATACAAACGTGATGTTTCAGTATACAGTATACACTAATTTCATTTTAAAATACTTCATTTTTAGGAAAGAATGCTACATAAAAATCCCTAATAGAGCCCATCTAAAGCTATGACAACTAGTTCCAAAGAATTCATGTATATCTGTGTGCACTAATAGACAATTCATTGATGTCACGAATATAAATTGAAATAGGAGCAATTCCAATCAAAAGAAAACAGGGAGGGGAAAAGAAATAAATCAAGGACTAAAGACCCTAATGCACCAGTTCCTTTGGCAGAATAACCCAGAGAGGAAGTATCATTATCATTGCAATACTGTGTTCTTCATACATATTTTATGAACTAAGTTTTTCACATACTTTAGAGGTTAGCAGTGCATTACATTTTTGTCTGCTGCTTGATTTAACAAAATGAAATGCCCTAAAGGCATTTATTAAAACCAGAGGAGGGAAAAAAATGTGATTACTGTTAACCTCTGCCTGTAACTTACAAAGGCTTTCATAAAACTAGTATCAAATTGAGCTCCAATCACAAAGTGAAATATAAGTTATGCTGTCATTCAGTGCTCAGTGTTATTTAACATTTAAACACTAACATTAAATAAGTCTGTGTCAGCTAAACCATGACATCTGTATTTCAATTTCCAACTTTTAAAGTTTAAATACATTGATATTTTAAAATTTCCAAGATTTATAAAGGTTTGTATTTTAGCAAATAATGAGTACTCTTTGTTTTGTTTGGTTCTAAATTAAACCTGTGTAATATAGGCCATGTGCAAAGTGCTTTGGAATGCTGTCTCTCCCAAATACCACCGACATGATAAGACAATTCTGAGTGTTTTCATCACTGTGCTAAAGAACATCAGCCTGACAAAAATGTCTTAGTGTTTCAGAGAGAGAAAAATGCAAGGTCAGAATTTATTGAGATTTTGAAGTTTGGTTTAATCTGGGTCTTTCGACATGGGGAAATTGATTAGGAGCATGTAAGAGTCATAATATCATATTTAGAATTGCTGAAAACAACAAGGGGAGCATTTTGAGACCAAAGGTTTGAGGATTCAGGGCTTATCTGTGTGGTGCTTCCTACTGAATAATTGATAGGTCTTTTTGGAGGTTTCCCTTTGCAAAGTCTCCTGGAACAGTAAAGTTATGTTAACGAAGGCACTAGAATAGTAAAATCATGTTAAGTAGACAAGATATATAATAGTTGTTAAAGGAAGTAACAAAATTGGACTACAAAGTCTTCAAAGAAACAACTCAAAAATGGAATTATAGCATAAAATTATAGCTCAATATTATGTTTAAACATTATAAAATATGAAAATTGAGACTTACACAATAGATAAACTTAGGAGATTCTAATATTCATAACAAATATACATTAGCAAAAATATTGAGTGAAGTTACATTTGACAACAAATGTCTTTATGCTAAGACTAGGGAGGTAGCTCAGTGGTAGAATGCTTGCCTAGCATGTGAGAGGCCTTGGGTTCAATCCCCAGTACCACAAAAAAAAAGAAAAAAAAGTATTTGTGTTCTTAAAAATAAAATCTGACTAAATCACTCAGAAAAGCATATATCATTAAGAATCTATTGGTTGCATAAAATGATGTTCAAAATGTCCCGCTGTACAGAACCAATATAAGGAAGAAGAGTCCAATGAAATCCACTCATAGTGCTTAATAAAGGAAATAAATATTAAGGAAAAATTTGAAAGTGGAGAAGATGCTATATAAAAGTATAGAGTAGGTCGCATAGAATGCATGACACATATAATTGGTAAACACCCGGAGTAGCCTAGTAAGGTAAACAATATGGAGGGATAGAACTCATCCTCTCTTCCCACCTTCTTGTGGTCCACATAGCTCCCTTTTGATTCCAATAAGGGATGAGTAAGAAGAGAGGAGAACTGGGTAAATGACCAAGTTTTAAACTTGTTACAATAAAACATGAATGAAAATATACACACAGGAAGAAAGAAAAGACCTTTTTCATAAATACACTAATCCCACTCACAAGGACCTTTCCTTCATTACCTAATTACCTCCTAAAGTCCCACTTCTTAATACTATCTCTTTAGGAAATAGTATTTTAACATATGAATGGGGGCCACACACATTCTATAGCAAAAGGAAAGGGGGAAAAGAAAAATGAGCAAGAGGAAGAGAAATATGAGGGAGTTTAGAAAGAGAAAGGCAGGAGGCAAAAATTTCAGATGAGTTGTTAAGGAGACACTACTATGACAAACGTGGCTTGAGGAGTTATATATAATTTGGATTATAGGTAGTTCTGCCATGTGATATATAGTGCTTTTTCATCCCCATAGTAACTCCAGACATACACAATAGATGAATTGCATTGCCAAATACTACGTAAAGACAGAAAAATTTCCATGCAACCATTGGACAAGAAAAACCCCAATCAACTATTACTCAGCTGTTAAAGGAAATGTGGTCCCCTTTAATACAAATTGCACCACTCTCCAGGTTTTTTTTTTTTTTGGGGGGGGGGCGGGGAAGCATCTGAAAAGGTATTTCTAGGTGATAGCATTGAAAAGGGAGAGAGAACAAATGTGCTGATTATGCACTGTGTACTGAACACAGTATTTTTGCCCCATTTTGCTATTAGCACGGTACCATGAAGTATCAATATTCCCATATTATAAACAAAGAAACTGGGCTCTTTAGTAACTCAGCCACTGTATTATGCAAACTGCACTTCTTTCAAGTAGATTCACTTCTCATAAAAACTAAACCTTGTAATGGGACAGAGACCAGGGATAACAGTCATCTTCCTCTGCATTTTTAATCACTAACCTCCACTCAAAATTTGTCAACTGCCTAAGTGTATCTGTCTCACCCTCAGGCAATGCCTCTCACAAAAAGCCAGCAGTAATGGATGAGAAGGAGGCAATCAATTGATCTTGGGAAATAAGTTTTGGTTTAGAAAGGGAAAATAATTTCCAGTTTCTGTCACCAATCTTCTTCCCTTTACCTCCACCTCCTCTCAAGCCTCCAGGTAGTTATTATACCCTCAGCTGATAGAATAAAGCACAAGGTAATATTTATCCAGAACATTGATGGCATTAAAGTGAAAAGAAGAGCTCACTGAGGAAGAGAAGATAGAAGTCACATTGAAGAAAGTTTGAAGAAGACTGCTGACAAGGAGTTCTAGAAAATGAAAAACCCCACTATTGAACACAAATCAAAGGGTATGAGGATAAAGTAGAAGGAGCATTCAATTTCCATAATGCAACGCAGCTGTGGATAAAACTGACAGAATTATATACATTAGTGGAACTTATAAATATGCTCATTATGAGAAAAAAGTAAAGGTCACACTTTATTAAATTTAGTCATAACCCAATTTATCATCTCTATAAATAATACAAGTAAACATACAAATTAAATGCATGGCATTTGTTTTTATTCTTAAAAAATGCACACAGGAATGATCACTAATTTCTTTAAAGTCACCTACATAGCATTGCTTCTTGGTACCTTCTACTCCCCGAATAGAAAGAGCTTTATATATTTTAGGAACTAAAAGGAGAAAAGGCACCATAGCTGATGCATAAGACATGAAAGTGACATTTTAGTTGATGATGTGGGTAGATATATTATGCAGGATCTTGTGGGCCATTGTAAGGATTTGGGGCTTTCTTGTAAGAGCAACAGAAAGACATGGAGAGCTTTAGTAAAAGAGTAACAACATTAGGTTTGTATTTCGAAAGATCATCTGGCTACTGTATGAATAATGGATTGAAAGAGGTAAAGTGCGGTCTTGTGGGAAATGTTGAGGGGACAATTTCAGAGTGCCAGAGAAAGGTGACATTGGCTCAAACTAGAGAGGTGCCAGTGGAGACAGAGAGAAAACAAACTCAGAGTTTTGATTAGAAGTTAGAATCCAATCTCTTTGGTGGTTTTGTGGGTGTGGGAGGGGGTAAGAGAGGTGTTAAGAATGGAATTGAGGCGTTTAACTTGAGCAGTTGAACCGATGGAGCTACAATACACTGAAGTATCAAATACTTGAGAGAGGTCATTAGCTCCAAGGATATTGAGTTTGAGGTGCTTGAAAGTCATCCAAGGGCAGATTTAAGGTATGTAGATAAATCAGATTTTATATTTAGAGGAGAGGTAGAAGCTAGAGATAGGAGCTTGGAAGCCATCAACATATAGAAATTGAATTCATGCAAATAGATGAGAGTACCAGAGAGGAGACACAGAATGACAAGAAGTCTAACAATAAGCCTGGGGAATTTCAACACTCAGCTTTGAGGTAGAGGAGGCTAGTAGGAAAACAGGAATCACTGAATCTACCAAGTGACATATGATGGGTATTTTTCATGTTTTTTTCTACGTGTTATATCACATAAATAAAATTAAGTGGGAAAATGGATAAACATGAAAATGTTCACCCTGAAGAGGAATTAAGTCTGAGGGTCTTCTTAGATGGATTCACCTTTAAGGTATCCCACACCAACTTAAGCTTCTAGAAAGCCTCAATAAGAGCATAACCCAGAATTTTCATATAGTACCCTTCATCAGTACCATTGTAAAAATATGGAGCTTGACTAGGGTGTAGCTCAGTGGTGAAACACTTGCCTAGAATACACAAGGTTTGAGGTTCAATCCCCAGCACTGCAAACAAATAGAAAGAAAGAAGACTAGTTCCTTATTACTAAATCATTAATTTGATAGATTAATAGAATGATATCAATTTATTTGTTTTCTTAGCTGTGATTTCCTTGAGTTCTCTGTATATCCTAGATATTAGTCCTCTATCGGAAGAGTAGCTGGCAAAAATTTTCTCCCACACTGTGGGTTTTCTGTTGAGGTTCTTGATAGTTTCCTTTGCTGCACAGAAGCTCTTTAGTTTAATGCAATCCCATGGATTGATCTTCCTTTGAGCTGCTTATGCTTTTGAGGTCTTGTTGAGAAAGTTTTGACCTGTGCCTATGTGTTCAAGTGTTGGACCTATGCCTTCTTCAAGTAGCTGCAAGGTCTCCGGCCTGACATCCAGGTCTCTGATCCACCTGTAATTGACTCTTGTGCAGGGTGAGAAAGTGGGGTTTATTTCCATTTTCCTGCATATGGTTAACCAGTTTTGCCAACACCATTTGTTAAAGAGGCTATCTTTTTTTCAGTGTATGTTTTTGACTCCTTTGTCAAAAATCAATTGACTGTAAGCACGTGGGTCTGTTTCTGAATCTTCTATTCTGCTCCATTGGTCTGTGTGTCTGTTTTTGTGCCAGTACCATGCTGTTTTTATTACTATGGCTTGGTAGTAAAGTTTGAAGTCAGGTATTGTGATACCTCCTGCATGATTCTTATTACTAAGAACTACTTTGGCTATCCTGGGATTTTGTTGTTCCAGATGAATTTAAGGACTGATTTTTCTATGTCTGTGAGGAGTCACCTTGGTAATTTCATGGGTATTGCATTGAATTTGTAGATTACTTTTGGGAGGATGACCATTTTGATGATATTTATTCTGCCTATCCAAGAGCATGGTAGATTTTTCCATCTTCTAAGGTCTTCATCGATTTCTTTTTTCAGATTTTTGTAGTTTTCCTTATAGAGGTCTTTTACCTCTTTGGTTAGGTTTATCCCTAAGTATTTTATTTTTCGGGGTGCTATTGTGAGTGGAATTGTTTTCTGGATTTCTTTTTCAGTGATTTTATGGTTGGTGTAGAAGAAAGCTTCTGATTTTTTAAGATTGATTTTGTATCCAGACACTTTGCTGAATCTGTTGATCAGTTCTATAAGTTTTTTGGCTGACTTTGTTGGGTCTTCTAGGTATAATATCATGTCGTCTGCAAAGAGGGATAGTTTTAGTTCTTCTTTCCCTATTTTTACCCCTTTGATTTCTTTCTCTTGCCTTATTGCTCTAGCTAGAGAATGATATCAATTTAAATATTTTTCTTTCCTTCCATTTCATGCCTTAACTATGATAGCTAAAATGTAATTGGTTTTTGAGGAAAATAAAAATTGTGGTATTTAGGGATAAGGGTATAGCTCAGTGTTAGAGTGCTTGATTGGTATGTACAAGATCCTGGGGTTGATCCCCAAAACTGCAAATAAATAAAGGAAGTTATGGTACTTAAATATTTCTTTCCTTTCAAAATAATTTGAATAATTTTCAAAATTTTGGTTTGAGGATGAAAGTACAGTATACTCTTTTCAAATCATGAAATTAATTAAAACTATGAGAATGCAAGGAAAACAGCCAAATGCTACTGTGGTTAGTCATGCAGGATCCGAGAGAGCAGAATGCTGTCTTTACATAGTTAGAGAAGAGAAATCTTTACTTCAAGGTTTAGGACTAGATGGCAGGTAATTATTTATTTAACTTCATATCTGTAAATAAAAGGTAATACCACCTACAAGATAGAACTAAGAGGGCCAAAATAAATATTATTGCCTTTAGTTAGTACCAGGGTTACAGAAAGCATTCAATAAATATTCATTCCTTAAAATGTGAAATTCGAATTTTTTTAAAAGCTGACTCCATTGGTAAATAGAAGAGTACTTGATGTTTTAAAGTACCATCAGTCTCCACTGGTGATCTCTGAGAAGTCGAGTTAACAGGGTAAGATCGATAGCCCTGGAAACTACCAGGGTCCAGATCCCAGCTCAGCCTTTCACCAGCATGGGCCTGGCTAAGTGAGTCAATCAGCCCCTGCCTCAATTTTCTTAGCCATAAATAGAAACCATTATCTGTCTAATTGAATCTTGTAAGGGTTAAGTCAGCTAACATGTAAGTACATTCAAAGTTCCTAGATATAAAGCACTAAAAAACCAGTCCTACCCAAAGTAAGCACTCAAAAAGGGTGACCTTTTATTATTTATGTTTTAGTCAATGATTCTGTGACAGGATATACTAATTTCTGCCTTAGTCTTGCTAGTGTAGAAGAGAAAGAACAAATCTTCTTTTTCACTTTTCTCTTAGAAGCACAGCCAAGCCTTTCAAGATCTAAGTAAACTCTTCATTATCCATCCCATTGAGGGAAGTTTTCAGTTACCTTAAGATTCATAGGTATAATTGAAGAAAAAACTCAGTGACTTCATTGATCATGCAGTTAGGCACATAAAGAAATTAAATTAGGTCTCCTTAGAAAGAGATTGGGAAATGTCTAGTGCTTGGACCGCTGGAAGGGAATGAGAGGACCTGAACAGAGCCCGGGATTGTCGAAGACCTGGGAAATGGAGGCATATTCTATCAAAGCCATGAATTTCTCTTGGATCTGTGAAGCAGCTAGTGACAATGAGAGGACTGATGGAAAGTGTAGAAGCTGGACCTTGTGAACCAGGTCAACAGTACTTGTTCTATCTGACCAAGCAGGTTGTAGATCCCAACTCCCACATCTCTTTTATGTCTGTGGCCATATCAGAACATATCCATGGCCCCATAAATTCCAGAAACCTGATGCTTAACTGTAACAAGGGTAGTAAAATAATTAAGGTGGGTTTTTTTTGCCATTTGGGGGCACATAAGCTCTGAAATATTCTTCTAGGCTAGTGGAGTTGTAGAAGGAGCCAATACTAAGGAGTACAGTATGTCCTACCAATACTTCTATGTGGGAAATTAAAACCAACTTTAATTTTATTTAGAAAAAATATTTTAAAATAACCTTTATAATATCTGAACTTTATGGAGTAAATGCAAAGAGTTCAGTTACAAAGGAGAAGTATTCTATTGTATTGATCTAGTTGAGGTTGTTCTAAACTAATTAAACATTGACTATTTTACAATTCTTTTGGAAGTTGTAAGCTCTCAAAAAAGTGTGACCTTTATTATCTACATGTAAGCTAACAATTCTGTGACAGGATATAGATATAGATATTAATTTCTGCCTTGGTCTTGCTAGTGTAGAAGAGAAAGAATAACAAATTTTCTCTTTTTACTTTTATCTCAGAAGCACAGAAAGTCTTATGTTCAAGATCTAAGTAAGCTCATTATTATCCATCCTAAGGATATACTGTATTTGATAAAAATGATACAATGTCACACACTTTCTGAAAGAGAATTTCTTTTTCTTATTACCTATGAATGTACTAAACAAAGTAAAAGATAATATATTTATTTTAGTAATTAATTAAGTGTTGTAGATTAAATATGGTTTGAAAAATCACTTTCCTCAAGAACAAGGCTATCATATATAATTTGTTGCCTATAAGAAATCTAGCAACCTTTATAACCAAATTAAATAATTAAAAAGATAAATAAACAGATGAAGTGTCTTCAATGTCTTCTTCCTTATGGAGGAAGGTGCTGTGATGCATGAACATGAGTATTTGGTACCCGTGTCAGGTTTAACCTTTTAGTAGATACAGTTATATCCACCAGACAAGCTCAGATGATAGCATCAGCTATTAAATATATCCAAATCAATATCCTTGCATGATGCTATGCTTACCAATCAGATTTTAATTACATTTTTCTTCCAAGGAAGATTGGCTTATAGGTTATAAATATGCCAGGTCATGAACATAGTTATATTTCTAGTAATAAATTAGAAAATGGAGTCTGGTGTGGTGACACATGTTTGTAATCTATAGTTTGGAAACTATCAAGAACCTCAAGAGAGAGTCACAGAATGGGAGACTTTTAACAGCTACTCCTCTGAGAGGACTAATATCTATACCATACAGAGAACTCTGATTGCTAATGATGTTGAACATTTTTTCATACATTTATTGGCCTTTTGTATTTCTTCTTTTGTGAATTGTGCTGTTATAAACATGGGTATACATGTATCACTATATAGTGTACCTTTATTTTGAAAAAAATACTGAAGAGTTTTATAGCTGAATCATATGGTGGTTGCATTTCTAGTTTTTTGAGGAGCCTCCATGCTGATCTCTATAGTGTCCGTTCTAATTTATAATCTCACCAGCAATGTATGAAATTTCCTATTTCACCACACTCTCAGCAGCATTTATTGTTTGTATTCTTGATGATATCATCCTAATTAGAATCAGATGAATCTCAGTGTATGTCTTCTTTTCCATGTAGAAGCTATAGAGAAAATAGGAAATATAGGGGCTTTAAATAATGTGGAGATAGGCCAGTAGTACAATGGAAGAGGATTGAGGGCAGAAAATGAGAAAGGGGAAAGGAGGACTGGGGAAGGAAAGAGTTTAAATAATAATGTGTCCATATGAAGGTACACACTACCAATTTCATTAGCATGTATGGGGTGGGGGGGAGAAGGAAATATACTTAGAGCTGGGTGCATGTATGTTTGTATCACATTGAAGATCACTATAGTCTATAATTGCAGTGTTGCGCTAATAAAAAATATAAATATTAAAAGAGAAAGAAATTGTTTATTGAGGGAAGTCTGAATATTTTCAGCATAAACTAGATCTCTTAAGGTTACATGAGCTTACACTGACAATGTCAAATACACTAAAAAAGAAAAGACGTCTAGCCAATACAGAGAGTGTTAAGTCACAGCAGTAATAAATATTAAAATTTTGTGGTTCCTGAAGCAGCAAATGCTGTTGAGAAATTTAAGAAGGACTGGTCTGACCTCCATGCCCTGGAATCTTCTAAGGATGGTTACACTTTGTAACTTACCCAGGAGAGTTTTACTTCAAAATCAAACTCAACTGTAAAAATTCTTCAGAGGTAAAGTAGACAGCTAAGCTAAGCACTTATTTAGTAGATATTCATGACTAATATTTTTAAAGTTGATTCAGTGACATATAGTAGTGAGAAAATTTTTTATGTAGACAGAATAACTTCCCCATTTATTTGCATAGTTATTTTTAAAGGAATGTTTGAGTTCATTAGATTGAACACTGACCTTATGCAGTCTCAAAAGTATTTGCTAGTTTTTTATGTTCCATCTAAGTATTATCATAATGCTAATATTTATGCTAATTTTGGTGAAGTTCAATTAGTAATCCGAGTCATATTTAAAAGGTTAGACTACAACATTTTGGAATCATTTAAATTGTTATAATCATTGAGAACCATCACTCTATTTTGCACATAATACTCGCACTCTCTGATTTTAGAAGAAAAAAATTGGTTACCATTGATCCCTTCACTCATCATAGCACAGTATGTAATCAATATTTTTTTCCTTGTGGAATAAAAAATTATGTGGTCAATCCCCAAATCCTACACTCTTCTTTTATGCAGAGATTTTTAAGCAGTATCTGGCCAAGGAGAAGATAGAAAATGTTTTACTTGTTCTTCTCACGCTGCTCTGTGTGGATGTCAATCATCTGTACCACCAATTGTTCCATATGCATCTTTCAGACTAAAACATAAGGCCATACATTTTCTGGTGCACCCCAAGCTTTGGGAGATTTCAATGACAATGAGCGGTTGAATAATTTTCCACAAAATAGGACTTTCCAAATACCTCATCTTACCTTCTTGTCATTTGTATTTATGCAAAAGGAAATTGGTTTGATATCTGGTAAAGACTGTATATTTTGAGAGCTCCCTTTTTCTGTAAAAATGCAGGAATTATAAATAATAAAAATATCTTTAATTGTTTTTAAGTATCTATTATGCTGGAAAGAAACAAAAAGAAAATCTTTGTAGTTTAAGAGTAGTATGTCTCTATATTTCTTTCCTCTTTTTTTCAATACTTTTATTGGCACATTGTACTGATACAGCATAGTAAAATTATAAGTGTAGTACCTGTTCTTATTGGTAATCCTTTTATAAAGAATATGAATGTTAGGGAAGAAGGCAAGTGGAGAAAAGATGAGAGAGAGGAGTGAGAATTTGAGGGAGGGGGGAGAAAAAGAAAAGAAAGCAAATAATTACACTTTATCATTCAACCTGTCCCCATCCAAAGTGCTTAAAGGAGAAATATTTGGAAGTTAAGCTCATAAATCATACTAGTAAAGTTTATGAAAAACACCTGCATTATGAAACTTTGTACCCAAGTTCTGCAAATAAGAAGATATTTTTCATCTAAGAAAATAGAAATTAAAAAATATCAAAGGTCTTTTAAGTATGTATCTTTTAAAATCATAAGTAAATAGACAAGTATAAAACACTTTATATGGGTAAAGTATTTATCCATAAAATAAAGAGAAAAGTTTTAAGATATAAACAGATTTTTTTTCTTGTGCTACTGGGGATTGAATCCAGGGGCATTCTACTTCTGATCTACACCCCCAGCCCCATTTTTTATTCTTTATTTTGAAACAGGGTCTCACTAAGTTGCAGAGGGCCTCACTAAGCAGCTGAGGCTGGCTGCAAATCTGAAATTCTCCTGCCTCAGTCTCCCAAATAGTGGGATTACAAGCGTGTGCCACCATGCCCAGCTTAAATTTTTTTAAATAAGTAGAATTAAATATTTAAAAGGCACAATTAGAGATTTTAAAAGAAAAAGTATTCATTGTAGCTTTTACATTTTAATTTTTTTACAAGGATGTGCACTGCAATATCCTTTCATTTGAGTGAAAACAATAGATCTTAGGTAGTTTGTGAGAAGAAAATGCACTATACTATTATATTTTAAAAATTTTTGTACTGGTTCATTTTAATATACATGGCAAAGAGATTCACAGTGACAGATTCATATCCACACATAACAGTATTTTGCCTGTTTCCTTCTCTGTATCTCTCCTTTCCTTATCTTTTCTATATCACTGACATTTTTACAAAAAAAAAAAACATCAATAAGCTGTAGCAGAGTTGACAAGTTCAAGCAGCAAACGAATAGAAAATAAAATTGAAGGCATCTGTAATGGTTTGAATTTAGGATGCCTCCCTACTCCTCATGGAAACAAGGTAGCAAAAGTGCAAACAGGGCTTGCTTGCTAAGGAGGGGTTCCTGGAAGTGTGGCCTTGGGTATTACATGGTTCCTCCTCCCCCTCCTCACTCTCTGCTTCTGGACCAGGTGATGTGAGAGTGGAGCCATGTGCTCTCCCTCTCTCTGCTTTTGACCTCCACAATGTGAAAGCAGAGTTTTGAGGAGCATTCTCTCTCTCCACGTCCCATCACCATGCCCTGAGCGCTAAAGACCTAGCCTGATATGGACTGATCTATAAATCTCCGAAAACTGTGAGTAAATAAATTTTCTTTCCTCTAAGTTACATGGTCAATCATTTTGGATTATGGTAGAGAGAATGTTGACCAACACAAAAATAAGTGCCAAAGGAGTGGGGTCGCTTTTAAGCCTGACCATGCAGATGGTGAGTTTTGGGAACTATTTTGTGAGAAAAAGTTGGAGGGGCCAGAATGTGGATAGAAAAGTGAATAGTAGAAACTGTGCTCCAGTGACTTCAGAGGGCAAAGAGTGCTTGAAAGGAAAATGGAAGAGTCTACAAGTCTCACATTTTTGGCAAACAACTTACTAGCATTTTACCTATGTCTTGAAACTTTGCATGAGGCCATATTTAAAAATAAGCTAATTAAGCTAGTGGAGGAAATCTCAAAACAGCAAAATATCCAAATTGGGTTATTGGTATTGATGTGTGCATTCAGTGAAATGTATACTGAACTTCAGGAGCAGAAAGACTTTATGGATTTGCAATTTGTCCAGAAAAGCATGTAAAGCTGTGTCCCAGAGAGATGGTATTGTGGAAGAAAGTAAGATGCATGAAAGGAAGGAGGAAGTGGTGGCCATGATGGAGGCAGGATCAGTAATGGCCATGATGGATGTGGGGCCTTAGGCAGCCTGGATGCAGGTCAGCCCCTGGCTGTGATTGAAAAGGGCTCAGCAGAAATAATTAAAGAAGGTCTGACTACCTTTCCAGCTGGCTGTCAAAATCACTCACATAATGCTGCTTTTGCTTAAAAAATTTAAAAAAAAAGGGTCATGGAGTCTTCCCCCCAGATTTCAAAGGAAGGCCTGGGAAGCCAGCCAATGTGTGGCAGGGCAAGAATTCCTGTAAGCAAGCCCAAATGGGGCAATTTGTAAAACTGTGAGTGTGAAGCCAAGGTTACAAGAAAAAATCTCTGAGATTTAGAAATCCCAGAAATGTGGAACATTATGAGGAAAGGCTGCAAGCTGTGACCCTGGAGCCAGGTTGGAAGAGAAAGTACACCACTAATGATAATCAACCAGGCTGATGGGGCAAAGCTGCCAAGGCGCCTTGGAAGTCACATCTCACCACCAGGTGCCCCAGATGCCAAAAGTGGTGCTGCAGGATCAAATGCTTGTTCTGCTGGATTTCGATCCTGTTTGGTCCCATTCCTCCTTTCTATGGCCCCAAATCCTCTCTCTTGTAATGCAAATGCTTACTCTGTTCCATGGCATATTGGATGTATGTAACTTGCTTTTTGTTTGACAGGGGCTCACAGCCAAGAGTTTACCTTGTGTCACAGAAGACTTTGGACTTTAGGCTTTTGAGTGATGCTAGAACAGTTAAAGACTATGGGAACTCTTGGAGATGCACTAAATGTATTTTGCATTGTGAGGTGGCCATGAGGTCTAGGAGGCCAAGGGTGGAGTGTAATGGTTTGAATTTAAAATATCCCCATAGCCCTCATGGAACGAAGATAACAGTGTTGGAAACAGGGCTTGGTTACTAAGGAGGGATCCCTGAGGATGTGTCCATGGGGATTATATATGGTTCTCTCCCCTGCTTGGTCTCTCTGTTTCCAGCCTCCATCATGTGAGAGTGGAGCCTTGTACTCTCCCTCTTTCACTTCCCACTACCATATCCTGAGCTCTGCACACACCCACCTGATGTTGATTGAGCCTCTAAATCTCAAAAAAACTGAGCAAATAAATCTTCCAAGTTGTGTGGCCAGCCATTTGTATTACTGCAGAGAGAATGTTGACGAAGACAGTATCTCAAAGAGGAAATGCCAGAATGATCAAGAAATAAAAAAATTTAAAATTTTTTAGATGTATAGACTATAATCAGCCCCCAAACATCACCAGAGAATCAAAACTATCCTCCTGAAATACAAAGTTTTTAAAAAATGTTACTGCCCCATACCTTCAGAATAACTGCTAAACGGCATATTTTAATGAAAAGAAGACAAGATGTTAGAAGCAAATTATAAGATACGAGAATAAAAAATGCAGATAGGATTTCTATTTAAATCCTAGGTACTTCATTGATATAAATTTTGTTATTGCCAATTAGAAAAAAAGCATGTTGTTTCTCAATTTCTATGTAGTGTCTACATATGAGAGAATACATACAACTATTTGCTTTCTGAGACTGGTAAGTCTTGCTTAGCATAATATTCTCAAGTTTAATCTATTTTCTTGCAAATAGCCTAATTTTGTTCTTCTTTATGGCTGAGTAAAAGTCCATTGTGTGTATATACCACAGTTCTGTGATCCATTCATCTGCTGATGAACACCTTGGCTGGTTCCATAATTTGGCTGCTATAAACATGCATATGTTGCTATAATATTCTGACTTTAATTCCTTTGGCAAGAAGCCAGCAGACCTCAGATAGAGGAGCAGAGACTCCAGTACAGTAATGGATGGGGTTTAGGGGAGCGAAGAGGGGGAATAAAGACATAAAGAAGGTAGAATTCTATGTATGTATATGAAATTAACAATGCCAATCTCAGTGCCACATACAAGGAAGGGAAGAGAGTTTGGGATGCAGAGGGAAATCACCAAATGTTGTGTGCATGTATATTCTTTTCATTCTATACCTCATTATGATGACTAATTACAATGTATAAATAAAAGTATTTTAAAAAACATAAAAATAGGTGCTCTGGTTGAGCATCCATTGCTACCAATTGTTATAACATTTAGGATGATTTTACTCTGGAATATGAAGGTCAAATTATCAATATTTTAAAACCTTGCTATTTTAATAAAGAATCTTATTTTCATGGATTGATGGGCCTCTAGCTTTTATCATAATTTCGTCTAGTAGTGGGTACGAAACTTACTTTCAGTGAATAGAGTTGCATTGTTTCAGTGAGTAACAATTGCACTGTTAAATCTGAATAATGATCTGTGAAAGCCATCTCTTGTTTCCTGATTCCTCTATAAACACAGGAACTAACTGCTTCTCTCAGTACAGCATGCCGGGTGCTAGCTGATAAATTAAGTGCTCTGAGAGACAAGAAGCTCCTTGCCTTGTCTCCACCTTGTCTCAGGTAGTGATGCAAGAAGTATTATCTTCTGTTGCCCCACCTGCCACTTGGTGTTGATGCAGCTGTGCTGTGGCAGGTCCCAAAGCCTATATGAAGCATGAAATTCAGTCAGGTGAGTGGAAAATACGAGAAATTATAAGGTAAAAGTTTAAAATATGTTCACAACATAGAGGCTGACCAATGTGTCTGAATGTTCTAGTTATAGTGGTTTGCGCTCTTATTATTTGTTAATCTATAAGTATTTACTAATTTCATTTCTATGAATTCTTTATAGTTCAGTAAGCCATTTTGGCATGAGACAAAATAAGTGCATGTTATTGAAAACTTGAGAGGACCTGGGAACAGGAGGGATTTAAAAAGGCAATCTGCATTACCTTTTGTGAGGTGGGTGAAGTGAAAGATTGGTGGGCTCCAGAAGATCAAGGACCACCAGCCCACAAGGTAACAATTAAAATTAAGGATTGAAATTGTGCAAAAGACATTGGTTCCCCCAAACCCATTTCTGACTAATCATAAAAAAAGCTGATGGGAGCCGGGCGTGGTGGCGCACGCTTGTAATCCCAGCATTCGGGAGGCTGAGACCAGAGGATCCGGGTTCGAGGCCAGCCTCAGCTACCTAGTGAGGCACTCCACAACTTAGCGAGACCCGGTTTCAAAATAAAGAATAAAAAATAGGGCTGGGGGTGTAGCTCAGAGGTAGAATGTCCCTGAGTTTAATCCCCAGTGCCGCAAAAAAAAAAAAAAAAAAAAAAGCTGGGAACCTCAATAAGGTTTAAAAGCCCACCTCCAAAGAACTTTGAGAGTTACTTTCTTTCAGGAACCCCTCCCCCTACTCCATGGTGGGGGGGAGTGTTGTTTTCTTCTGTCTTTCCCCGACATAAAATAAACTTTCATAATTCTATAAAAAACAACAAAGAAAAAACTTCAGTATTAAATTTCCATCCCTTAAGACTGTTGTGAAGAATGTGTAACTTAGCTGGGTGTGCTGGCACATGACTATGATCCCTGTACTTGGGAGACTGAGACAGGAAGACAGCAGTTTTGAAGGCAGCCTCAGTAAATAGTGAAACTATCATCAACCTAGTGGGACCCTGTTTCAAATAAAAATAAAATAGTGCTAGAGGTGCAGCGCAGAATTAGAACAATCCTGGCTTTGATCCCCAATACCACAAAATGAATGAATGAATGAATGAAAAATAATTTACTTAAAATAGTTTTCTACTTTGTCATCTACTATAGAGGTACTAAAGATATCACTTACCATATAAAAATTAAAAGACAAAAAGAAAAAATCTGCTGGGGAAATATAAGTATCTACTTCAAAATCTAATAACTGCTGTTAAGAAGAGTGTCCCCAGAGATAATGATTTAACATACTTAGGCACAAAGGGTACATTTACATGTGACTCTGTGAAGTAGAACTTTTAATTTAGATCAAAGGACTGTTCTTTAAATTTTAATTTTTTTTAACTTTTTATCCAAGTTTTCTTATTAATATACAAAATGTGATGTAATAACTGTAAATGTATTGACTTTATCAACAGAAAATGTCTAAAATATATCAGAAGTCAAAACAAATTAGTTAAGATCTTAAAAAAACTATACTATGACATAAATATTAAAGCTCAGAGGTTACAAATAAAATAATACATAAGAGAAATTTATAAATGTATATGTTACATGTACATATTTTAAAATCAAAGTGGCTCAAAAGTTTAAAACATTTATGCCAAATAAAGTAGAATAATAAATAACAAAAAGGAAAAAATTAATGAAAACAGACTAATAAACTAATAGACTAATAAAACAGGTGAGCCTCTGCTAAAATTGATCAAAGAAAAAAGTTGGAAAGCATACACACACAAATAATATGTCCATATGAAATATATTATAGATTTTTCAATAATTGTATTCATGTATTTTGACATAAAATTTGAAACCTTGGAAAAACCAGATACTATTCTAGAAATTATAAGCCACCAAAACTGACATAGTAAGAAATGAATATCTCAATAACTTTGTAATCATTACATAAAAAATGAAATATTTAGTTAAAATTCTATATGTACATACACATACGTGCGCAATATACTGTACTCAGATAATTTTAGAGAAAAGTAATGCAAAAGGTTTAAGAAGCTAAAAAATAATATCTTTTAGAATCTAATATAGAGAATAGAAAAATTAAGCTAGTTTGATACAAAAACAAATAAGGATGATACCAAAAAAAAAAAAAAAATCTTAAAACCTTACAGGGCATCTTTATTCAGGAACATAGAGCTAAACCTAGTAATGTGTATATAAAAAATATATTATGATTTGTTATGATTAATCCAAGAAAGAAATGGATAATATAATTTATTTTAAAATTAAACATATGAAACAATATGTTATTTATGTGCAGGGGCACATATACAATATATGAATTTGCAAGAGAATGATACAGGACGATCTCAGGAAAGTGTTGACACTGGAGTAAAAGGGAGTTTTGCAAATGAGGGACCAGGATGCTACTTTGCTTTATCTACTGTTTTATTTCTTAAAGAGGAGAGTTTGAAGCAAATATGGCAAATGTTAATTCCCTGAAGCCAAACACCTGTTTTCAGCACTGCATCCCAGTCTCTCCCTGCAATGTATCTGGTGTCTATGATGGTCCAAAATAAAATTGCTGAAAAAAAAAAATAGCCAGTTTTCTTGAAGGCACAGTTGGGTTAACAACTTTCCTATGTGGAATAGAAATAAGTATTCAGGGATCCTAAATGGAGCTTTGTGTCTTTCCAAGTAGCCCTCTCCTCATTGTTTTCACATCTTGCACTCCTGTCTTTCCATTCATGTGTTTCCTTTAATTGCTTGTTATTCTGTGGTTTCAACAGGTGACATTTGTTAGCTCTCCTCTGTATGTTCTCCATCCTTTTCCACCCTGTTACTCCCCCTGACACACACACACACACACACACACTGTCCACTTCCCATCTTCAAAAAAGTGTTGAGACCTTGCCAACACTTTTACCTGACCCTTCTCTTCCTTTTGCTCGAATAGATGTCTACTTTATAAAATGCAATTACTGTTACAAAGGACTTGCAAGGGGGCAGAGAAACATATCTGTCTTCACCATGTTTAACCAAGTCAATGTTTTTTTCCATAAAATAATATGCATCTTTCATTTTTAATATAAAAGGTTTACACCTAGTATTATTAGATGCAAAGTGAAAAGTATTCTGAAATAAATCTAATAATAGGGTGTTCCGGCCCCCAAAACATTTGACATTTTGGGATAAGATTTCCAGCCAAACAATGCTTCTAAATTATATATCTCAGCCAGGCATGGTGGTGCACACTTGTAATCCCAACATTTGGGAGGCTGAGACCGAGGATCCGAGTTCGCGGCCAGCCTCAGCTACCTAGTGAGGCCCTCCGCAACTTAGTGAGACCCTGTTTCAAACTAAAGAGTAAAAAAAAATAGGGTTGGGGTGTGGCTTGGAGGTAGAATGCCCCTGAGTTCAATCCCCAGTACCACAAAATAAATAAATAAATAAATAAATAAATAAAAATTATATCTCTACCAGTTTTGAGGTAAAGAAGTAGGCAAATAATTAAATCTTTTTTTTTTTTTTTTTTTGTTTTTACAATTATAGCATATTTTATTTTTTTTTTCTTTTTTTTTTTTAATTTTTATTGTAGTAATTCGTGCAATATAGCGTACATCTTTGTTAAGTACAAATTGTTAACAACATATTTGCACACAATTCTCATTTGACCCCTTCCCCGATTCCCTCCCCTTTCCCGTTCCCTCCCCCTCCCTCCCCCTAAGGTTCACTTCAGTGAGTGACCTTGTTATGATTGTGTAGGTA